>BQNB010006855.1:0-95806 GCA_026074375.1 Tanacetum coccineum
TTCGTCTGATTTCATCCGTTTTGTTACGTTAAAAACGGACGAACACATACGAAAAACGTACGTAAACGTAAAAAAAAAGACGCAAACGTAAAAAATGGACGAGAACGTAAAAAAAGGACGAAAACGTAAAAAAACGAACAAAACGTAAAAATTGGACGAAAATTAAAAAAAACGAACGAAAACGTAAAAGATCGGCCGAAAACTTAAAGAAACGGGTGAAAACGTAAAATTACGGACGAAAAACTAAAAAACCAGACTAAAACGTAAGAAATTGAACGAAATCGTAAAAAAACAGACGAAAACGTACGAAAACAGGCAAAAACATACACAAAGGGAGGAAAACGAACGAAAATAGACGAAAACGAAAGAAAAACAGACGAAAACTTAAAAGGACATGACCGAAAACGAAAATAACGACTGATAAACAAAAAAACAAGACGAAAACTTACAAAACTTATAGAAAACGTAACCAAAACTAAAAAAAACGGACGAAAATGTCCAGAACCTGACAAAGAACTACCAAAACAGTAAGAAAAAAGCGGATGAAAACATAAAAAACGTTACGAAAACGTCAAAAAGAACAGCAAAAAACGTAATGCACAGGTTATTAAAACGTGATTAAAACGTACGAAGAGACGCAAAAAAATTTGAAAATTGGGTGGTGGTGTAAGAGGTTGTGTTGAAGAGTGGAAAAAAATTGGAAAAAAGTGAAAGATTTTGTCTGAAATATTGAAGAAGTAAGAAGTGCTCTTTAGCACTTATGTCTGAAAAAAAAAACACACTTCTTTGGTAACCTCTTCTTTCCTGCAGACAAAAGAGACAAGAAGTGATTTTTTTAGAAAAACAAACAAAACCTAATTCATACGTTTTCGTGAAGCATTTTTCTTTACAATTATATTAGCTTTTTGTACACTTGATATGATATTTTTATAATTTTTTCAATCGTTAAAGTTTGGTTCTTGTATTTTCAACAAATCAATTAACAACTTGACAATAAATATGCATAAATCTTATTTAATAATATCTTCGTCTCAATTTAACTGTCCACTTTTCTTTTTTGGGATGTCTCAATTTAATTGTCAAATACTAAAAATAGATAAGGAAGTTTGATCAAGTTTACTATGTTACCATTGTTTTAAATTATTATTATAAATTTTAAAGAAGACTTTAATTAATTAACTAAAAGTAAAACTGTCATTTTGCTAAAAAGTAATAAAGAGCAATTTTTTTTAAACTGTGTGTTTTTTGTCGATGGACAATAACTTTAAGACGGAAAAAGTAATCGGACATCCATTAGATCTAGTAGCGTATATAAAAAAAATTCTTCAAACTCAAAAAAATAATTCACTAGTGAGTAATGTTTCATGCTCGAAATACTCTTTTAAGTTTAATGTGATAATTTTAACAATTTTTTTGCTTAACATCCTACAAAATATTGACTTATATTGATGCATGAGACCAGGTATTAAATTTATAAACTGCAAACTTTGTAAGATCTGCACATACTAACGGGTAGTATACTTGGTCGTACATAATGTACTTAAAGTAAGTCCGAGGTCGTCTCAAAAGCAATGTTGTGGTCTACTAATTTGAGGCTAACTAATTCTAATCTAGAAAGCACTTAAATGTCACGGTTGTGCTTTAGATCCACACGATCACTTAAAACTAATAATTAAACTAATTGAGATAGAAACTAAAATGAAATAGTGGAAATACAATCAATGGGAGAAAACCGTGTTAACCTAGTTATTCCATTATACTTCCAAATGATTCATTTCTACGCGCAATGTCTAACATCAATTTTAATAGAGGCGTCTAATGTCATTAGGTCCGGTTTTGTAGTTGTAACGCTAACCTATGATTCCTGAATACCTAACTCTGCGTGAGGAATTAACCTATTCAGTTCATAGTCACTAAGTCCTCTAACTAATCTATGCGATATACCTCTGTGTTTCCCACTAATACCCAATGCTAAAAATTGTCAGTTCACTAGCACGACTCGCACTTCTTAACTAGCTACCCATAAGAAAGGTCCCTCAATGATCATGAGGTAACAACTACTAAGGAATGATTATCCTATAGCCAATCATACACGCTAGGGTTTAACAAGTCATGTACTTCCTAGTATGTACTCAACCTAAGATTCATAACTAGTACTGAGATACAAGGCTCCTAGTACACAACACAAACTATCCACTAAGATCAATAGATAGACTAAAGGAATTAAATCAAAGGAACCATAATATCATATCTAAGCTAACACATGAAGTGTTTAGCCAAAAATCATAATTTAAGAATCAATTACAATGTATAAAGCCATAAGAATGAAAGATATAATGTTTTGATAATAAACTAAGTTAGGCTAATGATGAAGATGGATTGTGGTGTCTTCTCCCTTAGATTGCAGCATGAAGATGGTGATTTTCGTCCTCCAATGAACCCTAAATCGACCCTAGGCTCCACACACACCTTATGGGTGAGTTATGGTTTGTATTTATAGAGTTTTTCTGATGTCGGTTCAACTAAGACGTAGGTATAACTGTGTCTTTACGTCATAAGTAAACCCGATCCAAAAACACCCTCTAAACTTGTTCATTACGCCGTAATGAACCCGATCTACCTACGCCGTAAAGATCACCGAGTTGTGATTTATCAGTTGTGATTCAGGCGTAGCTCAAAGCATGAAAGTTGTATATATCGCTTTTTTTCATGACCACTTGAATATGCTAAAAATGAGCTCGTATGGAGAAGTTATGGTCAAAATACTAAAACACCTTTTTTGAGATACCACGTAAATATTTATTCAACTTTCAGCTTCGTTTCTTCACTTGATTCTTTCACGAGCCTTCCATAATAAACTTCAAATTACAAGTCACTTACTTGCGTATTTCATCATTATAGTCCTCCGATAGACTTGCAATCTTTGCGTCATAACTCTTCAAAGTCTTTATCTTGGTTACGGCGTAAGAGTGCGTGTGTACCTACGCCGTAAGTAGTTCTAGTCCAATATCCTTAGTAGCATCTTCATGTTTACGGCTTAAACACTACCGGCTAGTTATGCCGTAGTTATATTGATCCCTCGATGGTAAAATAAGTCTTTATAAGGGCTACGACGTATATCTAAGAGCATATATACGTCGTAAGTAACTCCTGTCCAGCTTTTCTTCGTTTTCCTTCAAGCTTCTTCTATTTTCCTCATCTTTCCACTCCAATGCTCGTATATTCCCTATTATTCAAATAGGAAGCAATTAAGTACGAATTCTTATACAAACACAAGAATAAAGAGCATATGAGAAGGGATATTGATAGTAGAAAGTATACATTATTTGATGTTACAAATTACCTATTCTAGAAATCTCAAAACCGAGTACCTCACGAAAAGGGAAATGACATCACAGTCATACTCTCGCTAATCTTTGTGTTTATTTTTGGGGTGATCACTCAATTGCACAGTCATAGTGTGTATTCTATCATAGGCTTGACGAGTATACAAATCTCTACCATTAGAGCCAAGGTCTAAACAATTCTTAAAGGCAATATTGGATGAATACATATAAAGGCTTACGAGGTTTAAAGGGTAGGATATAGACATGTGGTAACATTTATAAATGGGTGTATCATGAAAACTAAGCAAGACAAATAGTCTAAAATCCACACTCTTCTTGTCGCTAATCACTGTCAACCCAATTATCCAAGTAGAAAAGACGGCAAGAATCGATCATAATCCAATAATGAATAGTGTGCAATAGTGTCTATGAATACAATTAACGAGGCACACTAACTCAACCTTTAATGGACCAGTTGGTTTTATAAACAAAATTGTTAGCCTTAAAATATTAAGTCGAATAAAGATAGTCACGGTTATTATAGATTGTGTCGGGTATTTACCTCATAGAAACTTTGTAAGCAATGTAATAGGCTAGTAATGGACCCGGGCTCAAGAGTCAAGGTAATATTGTATACGTTGTAGGCCTAAAGCCCAAACAAAGCTGAGCCCGACCCATCCTCTCTTAACCTAGGCGTCTCTAGTGTGTTAGGACCCTATATATCCCCCTTTGCTTATGTGGAGAGGGTATTATTGTTCTTTCTCTCTTACAAGGAATACAACCATTCTCTCTTCCTTCTCTCATCATCCCTCTCTGTAAATCTTTCTCTCTCTATATTTCTTCTTAAATTCTTGCTAAGTAAGTGTGTGAAATGAATTAAACTTGCGACTAACATGTGGTATTAAATACCTGGGGTGGAATTTGATTGTGTTTTGTGGTCGTTTTTATAGTTTTTGAGTCGAAAACCTTTATTTTGGTATGCGTATTTTTTGTCTTCTAATACGTGTTTTAAAGCTCTTTTAATCCTTAAACATTCATGTTTTAGGTTTAGAAAAGTAAGAAAATATTTAAGTAAGCAAATATTTAAGAATTGAACCATGAATCGAACAAGAGATACAACGAATGCAAAAGCAAGCAAATATTATGAAAGAGAGTTCCATGAACGAATTGAACGCACTCAAAACAAACTTTCAACGTCTATCCAAGTTAGATCTACATGGATATCCTATAGACTGTGGCTTTAAACAAGAAGTTGAACGACTCTTTAATTAAGAACATAACACTTTCAAGTCTACGTTTTTCCGCATTATGGATAACCTCGAAAAACAACTCAACAAAGGAATACTTCACGAGAAGGATTCCAAGTCTGTCTTAAGTGTGCTTAAAACGTAGTGTGGAAAGTTCTTTCATTTAGAGTTATTAAAGCCTTTGAATTGCGATGGTCGAGAAGCAAGAAAGATCTTTAAAGAATACACTCGAATGGAGGCTCAATCCTTAAAAGACTTGATAATTCAAAACATGGAGTCTATTGAGAAATGTATTGATGAAAGAGCACTTCATGAACGAGAGATTTAGAAAAGTTTGAAAAGTTCTTTCATTCAGAGTTATTAAAGCCTTAAAATTATGATGGTCGAGAAGCAAGAGAGATCTTTAAAGAATAAACTCGAATGGAAGCTCAATCCTTCAAAGACTTGATAATTCAGAACATGGAGTCTATAGATAAATGTATTGATGAAAGAGCACTTCATGAACGAGAGATTCAGAAAAGGTTGGATAACAGAAAGTTTCATACTTAAGAGTGTAAGGTTACATAGGTTAAAGTATTGGATGCTAGTTCAGGATACACAGAAAGCAGTGGGACTGTATCAGGAAAAAGGAATGTTAGTAGCAGTTCAGGGAATGATTGCAGCAAGATAGGGAATGATAAGAAATTAGGGAATGAAAGCAGCAATTCTGGGAAAGATACAAATTCTGATGGTGAAGATATCAGACCCTCATACGACATAGAACCAATGGATGAGGTATCAAATACTACTGACAATAATGTGTTTGTTGTGCAACCCAAATTCACCAATGACACATATGTGATGAAAAAGGATGATAGCAATGTCACTCTTGATTCATCATATATGAATCCTTGTGAAGGAACGATTGGCCAGCATTCTAGAAAACATGAGGATGAACGTGTGTTGCTTGATTCTTTAAAGAAAAATTAAAAGTTGACACTGATGAGAAAAAAAGATTCATAAATAGTTAAAGAAAGCAAACACGTCTCTAACTCATGAACTTAAACAAAGAAAACAAGACCTTAGAGATAGCAAAATTGAGCTTTCAAGGTACAAATTTTTTCCTACAAATCATAAAGAAAAAGAAGATTTCTAACTCAAATGTAAAGAAGCTCTTGGTTTAATGGCAGAGAATAAACGACAATGTCACGAATCTTTAAAAACTCAAGCATACAAAGTTTTTACAATTAAAGAGAAAAATGCTTAGCTTGTAAACCCGATTTATGAACATGAGAGGACAATTTCTTACATCAGATTTGAAAAAGAAAAGATGAAAAAGGATTTCAAAACCAGAGAAGATAAAGATCTTGACAAACTGATGATTTGGAAAATAAAGTAAAGTTTTTGAGCAACATTGTTTATAAAACTGGTCAATCTGTTCAAACCATTCATATGCTGACTCCTAAACCGAGTTTTATTACAATGGTACAACAACTTTTGCAAATCCTGAGTACCTCAAGAAAGCTTAACAAGAAAAACCTTGTTTTTATAATGTTGTGTATAAAGTTGATGTTGATGCAAATCTTTTTACTCCTGAAAGTGAAGAAACAATTCGTCTCGCCCAAGAGTTTAGATCAAAATTAAGTAAAGATGTTAAACCTTATAATTAAAAAAGTTAAATAACCTTACGAACTTTTTGTACGTCAACAACAAAAGTCTCGTGAGTAATTGTTTTTTTTGCAAATGATTTGAAAAATAAAGTTTCAAGCACACCTTTTTAGAAATGAACAAGTAATTTGGTAAAACACATAGAATACATGCCTACTAATGCTTCCATAAGAAAAAAAATAAGAGTTTGCATTTCGAAGTGGTTTCAAGGAAACATTGATAACATCAGATTGTTGTTGAACTGAACTAGAAAAAATGCTTGAAAAACAGGCTAGCATACCCATTATACCATGAAATAAAAGTGATTATTAAAGAGATTTTAATCACTTGTTCACACGGTCTGTTGTCAAATGCTTTAAGTTTGAAATAGCCCATAATCTCTTGATGAAAAGGAGGTTGTCGATTTTCAGTCCGAACTTGAATCAGAAAAAGGCAAAATTGTCAAATGAATATGATCTACTCTGCAAGAATGATATCATAAAGATTTTGTGTCTGCGTGTTTCTTTTCTCTATGGATATGACATGTTCAAGGATTTAGTATGTCAAGATTTTACAAGACGACTATAATCAGAACATGACAAAAGATTTTGCAATTTAGAGAACAACAGGTATTAATCTTGAACATGCTTTGCACATGAAAAGAAAAGAATGTCTGTGCATAATCTCTTGGAAAAAAAGCTATTGTTGACATCAAGGTATATTGAAAAAGTTTGAGAAGATCATGAAATAATTCCTGAGATTGTGAACTCAAACCGAAAATACGCTTAGAAATAAATGCTTTTGAAAGATCAAGTTTAGACAAAGAAAATAGAATGCTGAAATAAGTGGAAATGTTAGAACAAGATGAAAGGACAAGAGGTGTGCGATTGTGTATGTGTATGAGACTTGGATAAACATCAATCTGGGAAACCGCCTCTGCAAACAATTAGTATCACACCAGTTATAAGACAACCGACTGCGTTTAAATCTGAACGATCTAAATTTTCAAAATCATGGTTTTCCTCCCAAGTTGTTGAGAAAAATGATTTGACAAAAACAGTCACTCCACATTCTTGGTCTAAATTAAGAGAATCTATTTTGCAATTAATCGATCTTGTGATTGCACCTAAGCTCATCCATGACCCAGTTTAATCATGTCGTCAACTCAAACCACCAAAGGAATCTGTAGGTTCAAATGACATGGTTCATAACTATTACCTAGAGGAAGCTAAGAAAAAGACACAATTTTAGAAAGACAAAGCTTTGAATTCAAAACCTAGCGTGACAAATTATGCTAGATTACAAAACACTACTAATGGTAGCAAACTGAAACCTAGGATCAATAATCAACTAACTAGGAATTGGCCACCATCTAAGAGTAGTTACGTATCAAACAAAGTTGTTCACATAGCAGAACAACCTAGGAACCCAAAGTCTTTATTGAACTCCTAACACTTAGCATATCCTACATGCAAGAAGTGCATCTACACAACAAATCACGATGCATGCATTTTGCAATACCTCTAAGAGGTGAATTCACGTGCTAAAACAAAATCCCATAAGAAAACAAAAAGATACAAACCATTGAAAGAAAAGTCAATTTAAGAAAACCTGAAAGAGTAGGATCTATACTGGAAATAGGTTTTATCCAATAGACTTTTCACTTATGAATGAGAGAAATCTATAAAGAAAGGAATAGAGATGGCATGACTCTAGACTCCGAGGAGATAAAGATTTTAAGGTAGGAGATAAAGTCTTGTTGTTTAATTCTCGTTTAAGGATGCACCCAGGGAAGCTTAAATCAAAATGGTATGGTCCAAATGTGGTTAAGACGATTTACCCTTACGGGGCCATAGAAATCACTGATAAGAACGAGTTTAGTTTCAAGGTTAATGGGCAAAGATTGAAAAAATGCTTCGAGGGTAATATTGATAAAGAGGACGAAGAGATTGTTGAGCTCAGGGATGAAGCAACGGAGTAACGAAGCTGAAGGAAGTATAACTTAAAGACTTTGTTGTAAACAAAAGTGCTTGCCGGGAGACAACCCAAAATTTATTTTCTTAAAATTTTATCGAGTCTGTCTTCCCAGACAATCGATATGGCGTATCCAATCTCATTGGATACGGCGTATTGATTGTGTGGATGTTATCCAGTCATTTATTTTATGCATTTAAACATTATTGTCATATTTGTCTATACAACATATTTATGAATATGATACGACATATTTGGCAATCTGACTCGTACCTTAGATTATTTTACAGGTCTCAATACGGCGTATCCTGGTTTTGGGATATCGTGTATCGACTTCATGTACAGTTTTTCGTTTTTGTTTTTTGTTTTCTAACCATCGAACACCGGAGATAGAATTGCATTGGTTTTTTTATATCTTAAACAAGACCTTATTGAACGAACATGATGACTTTGGTGGAGTATTTATATTCTGGAATTCTGTGTGTTGTAGTTATGCTGGCATACAGACCCGCATTTACAATACATGATCTTGCTTATAAACGCAACATGGAGGATAATACTGAGCAAATCCCAGGGGAGTTTCTCGTTCTAATTCTTTTAGTTTCCCGTCCTTAATGTTATATTTATACAACGAGGTCGTTGTATATTTCAAGTGGGGGGAGGAGAATTAGAACGCTTACTTGTCCATATTTTCATAATAAAATGCTTAGATTATGCCTAAATTTAAATTTTTTTCAAGCATACTTTTGTGAAATTATTAGTTACATAACCCGCACACATAACTCTTGTTAGATATTGTGAGAGTTTAGCCTTACCCATTTCCAAATGTTTACCCAAATTCTACAAAATTATGAGTGTGACGGTGATGTAGTAAAATTTAGAACTTGGCTTGGTATATGTATTTGAGACCACAATAATAAGCACTATTTTTAATAGATGGAGTGACATTTTCTAAACTGGCACATTTCTAAAATTACACCCAAAAAGCCTTTACATGTTGTGATATTAACTAACTACACTGGTTAGTTAACCCCGTATAAACCCTTTTGTTTACTCTCAATATTAGAGTAAGATACCCCTAGAAAAACCTGCTGAGCCATTCCATTCTTTTTTTACACCAAATATTTGTTTTGTTACACCTTTACACTTTAGCCTACCCTATTAGATTAAGTATTTAATCGGTTGCTAGTTGCTTTTGTGTAAAGTATTGTATTTCCTGTGTCGCAATGCAAAATTTTCTATCTACGGTTAGGTCGGGAAAATTGCACAATGCAATGGGAATGTAAAAGTAGTGTATATTTTTAGTGTTAATTTTTCAGCGTGTTTTACTACTTTCACAATTATTTTTTATATATCCAAAGTATGGAGGATTATGGATGAATTATCCGGATTTATTGAGATCGTGAGATGGTGAGAATACACCAAAATTCGTAGTATATATGTTAAAAAAATCAAAAAAGTAAAAAATATAAAAAAGGTGATTCTGTAAAGTATTATTGTATGTTGGTCAAAATAAATCAACAATGTATCATCTTGTAAAAAGTGGTCAATATCACCATTATTTTTGTAAAGTATGTATATTATGGATGTTTGAGAGTTGGTCGTTATGGGAGCGCCAACTAAGGTTGTTTTTGTTGATCTATTGATCAAGGCATTTATCTTTGATTTTATGTCTTCTGCAAGGGATGGTCGGGAAAGTAACTAGCAACACTGTACCTTATTTGTTTGGACTTAATCTATTTGTTTTGTTCTTTTTATTTAACAACAATTATTTTCCCTTTCCTAATCCGTAACCTTGGGTCTTACTCGAATGAGGATGCGAGCAATTGCATGTATCTATTCCATCGTTATGGATGTGTATGTGTGATTTTGTCCGCCTAGTTGGTATATTACTTTTGGTGAAAGGATTAGAAGATTCCATACCCTTTATTGTTCTTTATCCTAACCTTTGGTTTTACTCGAATGAGGGAGTGAGCAATCATGTATGTCTATTCCATCGTTATGGATGTATATATTTGATTTCGTTGCCCTTGTTGGTTTACGACTATTGGTAAATATTACTAGTCCTATTCTTTAGCTTATTCGAGTTAAGGACCAAGCAATCACGTATGTCTATTCTATCGTTATGGATGTGTAGGTGTGATTTTGTCACCTTTTCTGGAATATTGGTATATATAGAGACTAGAAAGAATGATCAACCCTTTTAAACCTTAACCTAATTTACCTTTGTAGACTTGTCACTCCTTATGTATCCTCGCCAAGCTTATGATAGAATACTTGTCACGACCGAGCAATTGAGCAAATTAGTTACATGTTACCACATAGATTAGTTGAGTGATTTGAGTGATTTCATCTTCCTACTTCGTGAGGTGTTTGGTTGTGTACTAGTAATTGAATGAATAATTGCTTAAAGGAAAAATACTTAACTACGGTTAGGATACATTTTCATAAAAATTTTAAAGTTTACTTGAGGACAAGTAGGATTCAAGTGGGGGAGGGGATATTTGATGATGTTAAATAACGTCAATTTTATAGCATCATTTATCCCATATTTCTTACCCATTTTGTATAATTATTGCATGAATTGGTACTTAATTGTTTATATTTGATATTTGCAGTAATTATGGAGTAATTGGTGAAGTTATGCTAAAAGGCACGCATTTTGGAGCTTAAATGAAGAAATCTCAAGATACTGTTCTGACAACGCATAAGCCGTATTCATAAAGGAAGATACCGCGTATCCTGCCTGCACTTCATAAGAAACCATGAAGATTTGAAGCCTTATATGCCGTATCCCGAATGTTTATACGTCGTATTAAAGATCAAGTGAAGAATATTCTGGAATATTATAATTGTGATCCCTACTCCAAGAAACCCCCAATACGCCATATTGAGTTCATTCAGTACGGCGTATCGATGATTTTTCAGAACCTATAAATACAAACCCTAAAATACGAATTGAGGGTGTGCAATGGGAACCATCAACAACTAATTTATAATTTAACCACCAAGTTTGATTTTTAGAAGATGAGGGAAGCCAAGAAGGTCTAGCAGCAAGCTTCAATCAAAAGGGGAACCTTTGTATTCATATATACTCTAATAATCGTTTAATTTTAGGTATCATTAGTTTAACTCGGTTAGGTTACCTTATTTGTTCATTTATTATATTTATATTCGATACAATGGTTATTAGCTAATACCTTTAGGTATTAGCCATGTTTATGTTAATTTAATGTTTGGTTCGTTTATCTTGACTGCTTAATTTATCGTTGGTTGTTGATTATGTTTATCAATTTATACTCGTTTACATGCTTAAGTATGCGACCTATTAATCAACTGGATCTAGTTGTACCGACCAAGTAGACTAGATTAACCAGGATAGCTCTCCATATAGTGACTTATATATCTTGAATCATAGGATCACAAACAATGACCTATCCTTGCCATTGGTTTAGTTTAAGTTGGATTAGCATGTGACTTGGGATCAACAAATAACGTTCTGATTCCCTTGGTAAGGACTTGGACAGTAGACTACTAGTATATAAGAAGCCGTTAAGAGTAAGTTAGTAAAGTCTCATTGAGCTATGGTTTAATAAGATCACCATTATTAATATCCTAAGATAGATTATAATCAACATAGATTGCTTTATGCGAATGCGTTTAATTGTGACAGAATTGGCATATCTAAGTTTTAGAAAGAAGTACCGCCTAAATCTAAGAATGATATATCCCTTTGAGATAAGACAATCATTGCACTAATAAGCGAACCTACGTTTTATTTGACTATTCATGGTTAGTACGTTCCCCCTACAATAGGCTTGACCACTTCTCTATCTTCTGACTATCTGCTTATGTGCGTTAATTCTCATTTACATTGCCTTAGTATCCAAAACCTCGTGCCAGTCTCTCAGGCTGAAATTCTTCCGTTGGAGTAGAATTAAATAAATTAGGAATAAAATACTGATAAAATTAGGAATTAACGCTCTCACTCTTAGTGATCGACACTCTACTTACCAACGAACCTACAACCTAAAGGGTACACTGCCCGTTAGTGTTTGTTAATAGGTAATTCGGCTAAATATAAATGCAAAACCTGATAATAAATACTACATACGCACAACGACACATCAATAACTATCTTGTAGATAACATTAAACGGAAGCGACATCTCAAAGGAAACAAGTTATCAAATATAATACATGGTGATTCTTTACTAAATGAAGATGTTTCACACTTGGAAAGTAATTTATTATGTCAATCCAAGCCAGGAGTAAAGTAAGATGCTTATGAGGTAAACAGCTCATAACTCCCACTAAATTTGACAACATTGCAAGTTTGTCATTTTTGTTTATAAAATGCATTACTCCCACTAGATCTGACAACATTGTGAGTGTTCCTTCACTAGTGAAAGTAATTTGCAATTTATCTTTCCATTTGTTCAATATCTTCACATTATTGCTAATGTAAGTAGCATGGACTAGTAAGCAAATACTTAGATATCCAAGGAAGTGTGTTTAAGTTCTAGCCATCTCACTGTTATTAACATGAATGTAGATAAATTAATGTGCTTCCGGTTATGCCTAAACGCATTTTATTGCGAAACGTAATCACTTTACGCAACCAATAAAAATAAAATGAACAAAGCTAATAATTATCCTCAAAATAATTACTTAACCTTTGCTTGATGTAAACATTTAATTATTTGATGCCCGTTTACATTGAACGCTAATTTTTAACTCACGCGATTTAAACTTAATTCATGAAATCACAAGCAAACGCGTACACCATTAAAAATAAATAGTAGATTTATCGACGTCGTCAATGACTTGAAAACACAAGGTGTTATAATTAGTATTTTCGATAATTCATCTCCTGATAATAAACTACCCATGTTTATAGAAATAAACAATTAATTTTAACAAGAGTCTAAGATCTAACTTGACATTCTACCATTAATGCAGTTGATCCACTAGGAATGGTAAAACTCAAAAGGTAATTAGCGGGTGATAATTGCCAACATGTGCAACTCTTAGGTTTATGGGGCCCAAGGCATCATAATCTATAATTATAATGTCAAGTAAGCATGTTTCACCCCATCGTATGCCTTGGGTCGAAGGTCTGACCAACATACTCGATATAAGTCGTCCAATAGAAAATCAGTAATTATATAGTCTCAGGTCTGACGATACGATTATTGTATTACCTTGTTTTGCAATTCACCTAAGACCGTCTTAGAGTAAAAAGACAAACTCAAGTGATCTTGTACTTAGATGGCAAATGATTTAATTTTAAAGGTATAGATATTTTGATAAAAACAAGTGTACCAAAAAAATGTGTATAAGGAAGCATGCATGCATCCTTATAACACATAGAATTTTAAAACCTTTCCATATTTGTTTTAAATTTATATAAAAATATCAAAACATCCTATATATTTTATAATCCATATGAGATTTATAAAATTAGGGTTACCATGTTTATAATATTTCCAAGTATAAGTAAGATTGCTACGGATAAGGTTAAATCCCCGTAGGAAATAATCAAACCCTAGTAATGATTACGACATACTCTTAATATTGTTAAGAGGTTTATGTAAAAATGTTTATTCTTGCGTTGTTCCGTCACGGGTTCCTTTTCGGAAGCCACTAAACCCCTGCATTATAAAACGTTGCAAGAATTAACAAGTTTACGTATATCGCAACATGATCTAGCAAAGTGTACATATCAATATATGTACAATAAGCATTTTGATCGAGTGCTTTTAGTCCATATTAATTTTTGAAAAATCATTTTTTGCATAGATATAAAAATGCCACATTAAATATACTAAGCAAAACCAAATTGAACAATTAATCATACTAAAACACGTAGACATTTAATGCACATAAAACACAACCAATATACGCAATCAAACACCAAAATAAGACCCCCAACATGATGTCGGAATCATCCTAGAACACGTGGTACACATACATCAATTACTCGATTGTAAAGGTCACTATACTTGATGTAAACAAGAAAAATACAAAAGCTGATTGAGCAGAATTTCTGACTTCGGACCACGAGCTGACAAGGAAAAAGTCTTCCTCGCTTTTTGCACTAAACATGAAACTTTTAGCTACTGGAGTAGTGAATTCCCAAAAAATAATTCGTGGTCCGAATCCTTACGGTTTGTCAGGAAATAAGGTTTTAGTGGATGAAGGTCAAGCAACCAGCACTTAAAAACAATCAACCACTTATGTAAATTCAAGGCGTATCAAGATTTTAAGTATCAAATAAGCAAACCACATTATCAAAGATGTATAACAGACATATTAAACTTAATGAACCATGGTTTACATGCATGTAACACATGGTTAACAATGTATAACAATAAATAAGCAACAATAAGTGAATAAAGTGCGAATTATAAGCCAAGCAACATAATAAGTGTGTCGGATCATGTAAAAACACAAACCATATTTATATTTCTAGATTTTATGTGACATTTAAGAGTCTTTATTTCACTAAATAAAATCATAAAATTGATCACACATAAAAGGCAAGAAAATATCATAAAATATGCATTTTTTGAAGCGTTTTTACCGTCTTTTATGTAATTATAAATGTCACACCCCGTCAGTGGCGGAAACACAAGATGCGACGATACTGTTCATCGCACAAGATACAAGATCATACACTTTACAATTTACAAAGGAAAGAAATTCCGGTTTACATTAATTTTACAAGCTAAGACTTGACAAAAGAATAAACAAAACCCATCTTGACCCAATCCCCTTGGGTTTACATCCTTGCTCTTCTAACATCATTCATATACCTTTGATTGACATACCTGAAAATGATACTCGAAAACGTCAACAATAATGTTGGTGAGCTCGTAGGTTTAACCCTAAACCCAAAAGTTGTGCCAATATCTCAAATCAGTGGACAATAGTGCAATATGACAGTGAATATATGCAAATCACCCATGACTTAGCATCCCCGCTAATCATGTAACATGACCTAGCATTCTTGCTAGTCGATCATCGTGCCCTAGCATCCCCGCTAGTCATGAAAACACAATATGTCACTTACGCACCTAAAGAGCCTACCAGCTGGAGCACTATATTAGGGTAGGACCATACTAGACATGGCAATTCATTGCCAATCATCCTTGCCATGCATCGCAATGCACGCAAGTCAAATCACAACCCTTGACATGCCAAACACAGTACATGCAAGTAAAATTAAATCACATATATTCACATAGCAATCATAAGCACATAACTGTCCCAAAAACAAAACCACGTTTTGCACAGTTCTAAAGAAAACAACAGGTGTTTTTTTTTTAAAAACACATTTGAGTTGTATCATTTTTCTCCAACTGGAAAGAAAAAAAACAGTAAAAAATGAGGCTACGGAACTCACCTCCTCAATATAAGAATGCAAACTGCAACAAATCTCACAACTTAAGAAAAATTTCTCAACGCAAGTGCTCTGCTGGTCCGACCTAAATACTAATACATTTACGCATTTATTAATGGTTGTTATAAAAGTTGTCATTTTGTACAAGTATTCATTCTTTACTCACTCCAAGATTCTCAATCTATTACTAAATCCTACTTTCTTATACAAAACCTTTACTCTTTATCTCTCAAGACCGTTATCAACATAACAAAACTTTATCTTTTACAAAACCGTTATTCTCATAAAACAAAATGTTATTATCTTATACCAAACAGTTATATCAATAACCCAAAAACAGTTATCTTTTACCAAAACCGTAAGCTTATTATGGTTGTGTGGTTTATTACTCAAAACTCTTGGGATAAGTGTGGCGACTATCAAAATCTATTTATCCAAAACATTCGACTCACGTCCCAAAACGGGACAAGTGATCAATACAAATCCAGAAAATCTGGACGAGAAATAAGTGGGACGTTCGAAGATCGAAAATAAACGACAATAAAACATCTCCGTAATGGTAATGTACTACATATGCTTAAATATATTTATAAATAAATAAAATAATAATATTTTATTATTTTAGTGTTTATCTTTATAGGCTCATCAAAAGGAGTATTTTAATATATAAACCTTGTCATTTTAACATAACCACACTTGATCGTTAAATTTCGACACTTAAAGTTTATTAAAAGTACGTGTCATCCTTTCACATATTTCGTAAGTGTATAGGACCGTTTTATACCAATTTCGGCTATTGATCCCGTTCGTTTTACAACATTTTCCAAAGATTTTAAAAATCTTTATTCCTTAACTTTCCAAATTCTAAGTCCAAACACTTTCTCTATTTCTCACCAAATCCTCGACCAACTAAACGCCAAAATTCTATATACGAATCATACTTTAAACACAACGCATTTTCCACTCCATCAACATTTCAATATTAACTCGAAAACATGTTTCACTAAAAAATTCCCACTTCTAAATGTTTTTTAAAACCACTAGTTTTCGTCTTATTGGGCCTTAATGCCCATTTAAGATACCAAAATGTTGTCACTTAAGTGTTTATTAAAAATCCGTTTTATTATCTTTTTAAGCTCTAGATGATAGTTACAATATAAGTTTGAAAAAAACTATTTATATGCTATAAGTCCCATAATATTCCATTAACAATATAAGCTGAAAAAAAAAACGAAACCTATAGCCAAAGCCAAAAAGCCATAAGCCGAAACGAATATAAGCCAAAACAAATAAGCCATAATCCGAAACAAAAATAATCCTAAACAATAAGCCGAAACAATAAGCCATAAGCCGAAAATAAGCCGAAACAAATAAGCCATATATATATAAGCCAAAACCAAGCCAATGAGCCAAGCCCATCACCCCTTTTCTTCCTTCTTTTCTTTTTTGTTGTGCCAAAACACCCATAAGCCCAAAAAAATCAAATAAGCTCAACTATGCTTATTTTTAAGCATTTATCAAAATAAGACCAAAAAGTACTTTGACAAAATTATACAAATACCACCACAACCAAAATATTCAAACTTTCGACCCTTATTTCCTTTTGTTCGAGTTTGACGCAACCAAACACCCCTTTTATACACTTTTCGTTTTCAAGAATTGATTTTTATGACGATCAACTTGTATAACTAGTATTAAGACACCATAATAAGCATAGAAGTATAACTTAAATCAAATTTAGAAAACTTACAACTTTGGCGAGTTCGGTTCGGTTTTGATGCAAGAAGAAGAGACCCAAAAACCTTTTTCTTTAACACGTGTCTATCTAATAACGACCCACTATCAGTCTTTTAACCCCATGTTCTTAGTACTCTTCAAAAATCAATGTTTCTTGTCCCTTGGTTGCTCGTCCAAAAATGAGAGAAAGAGAAGAGAGATATTTTTTGTGTGTTTGATTTCAAAATGAATGGATGAATGATGTTTTGAGGTGGTGGAAATAATATATGAGTACTAGGTTGAGAAAACCTTGCTAGAAAATAGCCATCTTGCCTCCTATGGTCTATCTCGTCTGATTGGGATCCTAGGAGGGGTTCGGGTTCTTCTTTTTGTGTCGGGATCACTTAAAAGCTCAAAGTTTGACGATTTACAATGTTACCCAAGTTTAATTAATATTACCATTGCGTTTAAAATCACTTTTCCCTAAATCTAGGTTATTTATACGACACATATCACCTTAGTCTACTACAAAAATTCTATTTAGACGTTGCCGGCCGGGTCAGGACCGAAAACACAAATTTTTGTTTAAGACTCAACCGAACCATCCTCACCAGTGTAAAAACATTTTAAATTCCCAAAATAAGCTTTGTCAAAATCGACTTGCTCAAAATTTACACTTTAACAGCCGTTACAGTCTTTTTACTGAATTTCACAAAAATGACTGTTTTTTTGAAAACTTTTAAATCACACACCAACGATTTACGTTCTAAACAAACGTTTTCAAAATCATGAATTTATTAAATAATTAAGCTCATTACACACTTCCGAATCACTTAAACTTATTCCCAAATAAATTGTCGTGCCGGTACGCGCTGCGTGACGATTTTCAGGGATCACGGGAAAGCTTCCCGGAATTATTTAAAATACCAACAAAATACTCTGAAATGGAAAGACGAATCAAAAGTGATTCTCTCTAGAAATTCAAGAACCGTAACCGTTTTACGCAAAATAGTCAACTGAAGTCAACTTTTTAGCTTTCATCGGGAAAACTGACAAGGTCGAAAGACTTCAAAATACAAAATTATAATATTTTATAATACTTAACCCTGGACAAGTTACCAGTATTCACAGTCTAACCCCCTTAAAGGAATTTTGCCCCGAAATTCAACTCAAATCATCGAATCACAACATCGACAGGAAATTTCATTCCTCGACGTATCACATTAGATCACTAGGGTTTAGTATTTTCAAGCAAGGTTTCTTCCGATTCCTCTAAAGACTAAGTTTTTCCACAGTCCAATTCCTATACTTTCTCATAGTTAATCTACGGCCGTTCACAAAATCACGATAGTTTTTTCTACTATCTCTTTAGTTTCATAATTTCTTCTAACTTAGGTCACACAGTCTTAGTCGGGTATCTAAATACAATCCAGCCCTTGATGTAATGACTATTCTATCATATTTGGCACCGCCAAAATTTTTGGTTATTCAACTAATGGGACTAACCCTATAGGGTATGTGTCCTACACAATACGACTCACACTTTTCTTTCCCAAGAACGTCTACGGTTATTTTGCCAACACTCACTCAAAATCTCCAAGTAAACTTTACTTGGTGAAACACTTCAGGCTCTACCTTTCTAGGAAGACCATTTTATTGTCTAGACCTCATCATTATTTGCTTTAAACCTTTTCTAAATCAATCCTACTCAACGAGTACCTTAAGTCTCACTTCACTTAGATAGGTCAAGATACCTTTCAAAAGCTTACACAAGAAAAAGTATGATCAGGTTTCAAATTCGATTCACTACAATTCCTTCTAACTTTCCCCGTGAGCATTCACGGTCTCTTACCTTCCTATTAATCCTTTCTAACGAAACGGTGTAATCGAAAAAGTCGAATATATTCCAAGTTTATGGAATATACCAACTAAATCGTACACTAACCCTCACAAGGAATGGGTGTCCGCCCTAACACGAGCGACTAATCATAACACAACCACACACGGGTAACTATGCTCACCAGCACTGATCTAATCCATCCAATCGATGCTAACACAAAAATATTGCTAATAAAAAAAAATGTCGAACAAAATTTCTTTCACTGTTATAAAATGATTTCATTACAAATCATCTAACGACTAATAAGGATTTGTCATAACTACCACTACTAAAAATAAAACTTTTCTCATCATAATACCGACACTAACTGACGCTACTCGGTTTAGTGGTATACACAAACTACTAATCAAATCCCATACATCCTACACATCTCCTCTGGGCTCCTGCCATCTCCTCATACTATCAACAATCTCAGCCAAATCTAACCGCGCACGCCTTTCCTCTGCGATCTGTAATCGCAACTCTTGGTTCTCCATCTGCGTATCACTAATGACATGATACAGAGCTTCTCTCTGTGCATCCGTCTGACCTGCCCACGACTCCAAGGCTAATAATAGTCTCCAAATCGCTCCAAAAGTCACTGCAACCCTCTCCTGCTCATGCTCTAGGATCCTAAGTCGATATTTATGGGAGAAGATCTTATCCCTGACTGCCCCTGACCTAGTAAACAACTCCATTATATCCCTATCATACCTCTTAAGCAAAGCAGGTGATAGCTCCCTTAATCGTACCGTATGATCATGAATCAACCCTCTCTGCATCTCAACCCGGGCTCCTAACTCAGTCAAAAATCCGTCAGCCTCAGCCGTAGCGGGTGAAGCTACGAGCGATGGAATGTTCAGTGGTATCATAGGTGAAGGAACGATAGAAGGTGCAGTAGAAACAGAAAGTGAACTAGACGACCACTCAGGAGATGGTAGTGTCTGAACAGGTGGTGCTGGTGGTGGGTAAGCAGGAACATCAATGTAAACCCTACCATCCTCTGGGTCTATCCATGTAGTGAGTGTAGGCTGCCTAAGTGCTGACACTCTCTCTGGTCTTTGAGGCTCTGGTACAGATCCAAAACCCTAACCTACCTCAAATACACTGGGCATCTGGCCCTCTCTCGATGCTATCTCTCGGCATCTCAATGCCCCATAACCCAATCCTAGAGGCTTACCCACGACTGTCTCTACAACCGAGGCTGCCCACTGCTGACCCTTAGGTACAACCTCATCCCCTCCTAAACCAAGACTCCCAACTCTCATACCGAGACCCTCGTCCCCTGCAGCAAGACCCTCATCCCCTACAGCAGGACCCTCATCCTTTGCGTCCTCGCTTTCATTATCAGAATCTGAACTCTCCTTTACCTCCTCGTCCTCCTCATCCTCATCCTTATCATCCTCTACTAACTCAGATGTACCCTAAGAACGTTTTCGTGAAGGAAGGTCTGGTAGTGATGATGATGGTGAACTCTCGTAAGAGGACCTAAACCTCTTATGAAATGCTAAATCGGGCATAGCTCCCACCTCTCCTATACTGGCAGAGAGGCCAGGTGACATCGCAGGAGGAATACACACGGCCATACGTGCGGTCATACGGAGAAATAGAACCAAGGTGGGTGATCTGGTGAAAGTGATGCGGTGAAATCTGATGGCGTGGATCTCGCACCGGACGTGTCAGAATCCTATGACTCCTCAACATAACGCGTGGGTGGTGTACTATCAGGTAGTGAAGTGGGTGATGCTATAGTGTGGGGTGACTCAGGTGTCTTAGTCTCAACAGGGTCCTCAAAAGGTTCAGACTCAGTGTCCGTCTCAACTAAATAAGCCTGTCTAATAGCCTCATAGGGATCCTTAGGATATGGTACGGGCACTCGGGGGCTCAGAGTTCCGTCAACCTGGGTTGAAATCTTTGGGTCAACAAACATTGAGGTAGACATCCTGTGATAACACGATAAGAAGGGTATAAATATTTCATAAAATATCATTATCCAAATTAACAGCATCAATATGCTTACATATATAAATCATCATAGCGTTCGAAATTAGACGTTCATAACCGTATATACATATATATATCCTTATATATATATATATATATATATATATATATATATATATATATCTATATATATATATATATCACACTATATATATATTGGTATATACGATACTAAACTAAATATATCAGGAAAATACGAACAACAAATAAACACCGACCAGGTTCGATACCGAACAGGCACTTCTGGTCATCACATAGAGCACATAATCCACAAAAAGCATACCCTTAATTCATATCGCTACCTGCGACATTTCCACTAAAACTCTCAAGGCAACATGCACTACTCTAAGGCAAGCACGGCCAACATCAATCAATCAACATCGCTACCCGCGATAATTTTACCTACATTCTCAAGGCATCACACACTACTACTACTAAGGCAGCATGGCAATCCTAAAATCAATATGATCTCAAACTCAACACTCGCAAGTGTTCTCATCATTTTACATCCTATCATTTTCAGGTGGTCTCATTACTCACACATCCCTTCCCTCCTCCAACATAACTTTAGAAAACTAACCCCATCATTTCATAGTCCTTCATGAATTAAGCATAGTTGATCAGGCTATGCGTAATTTAGGAAATACCGTGAACTGCTCGGGCTAGTTGACTTTCGTCATGTTCGAGGTTTTACTAAAAACAGACTTTACTTTGGTTATAGTTGCGTTTTTATTTTATTATATAAAAACCGGCATTCTCTATAACCTTGGCTCTGTATACCAATCTGTCACACCCCGTCAGTGGCGAAAACACGGGATGCGACGATACCGTTCATCGCACAAGATACAAGATCATACACTTTACAATTTACAAAGAAATGAAACTTGGGTTTACATAAATTTTACAAGTTAAGACTTGACAATAAAATAAACAAAACCCATCTTGACCCAATCCCCTTGGGTTACATCTTTGCTCTTCCAACATCATTCATATACCTTTAATTGACACACCTGAAAATGATACTCGAAAACGTCAACAATAATGTTGGTGAGCTCGTAGGTTTGACCTTAAACCCAAAAGTTCTGCCAATATCTCAAATCAGTGGACAACAGTGCAATATGACAATGAATATATGCAAATCACCCATGACTTAGCATCCCCGCTAATCATGTAACACGACCAATCATTCCTGCTAGTCGATCACCATGCCCTAGCATCCACGCTAGTCATGAAAACATAATATGTCACTTACGCACCTAAAGGGCCTACCAACTGGAGCACTATATTAGGGCAAGACCACACTAGGCATGGAAAATCATTGCCAATCACCTTTGCCATGCATTGCAATGCACGCAAGTCAAATCACAACCCTTGACATGCCAAACACAGTACATGCAAGTAAAATTACATCACATATATTCACATAGAATTCATAAGCACATAATTGTCCCAAAAAGGAAACCACGTTTCACACAGTTCCAAAGAAAACAGTTCAAAATACATTTGTGTATCATTTTTCCCCAACAAAAAAACGGTAGAAAAATGGGGCTACGAGAACTCACCTTAATAATAATGATGCAAACTGCATAAATCTCAAACTCAAAGCACACATAATCTCAACGCAAGCGCACAGCAGTACCCGGCCACGACCTAATCATTTACGACACTTTATTAATGGTTGTACAAAGTTGTCTTATTGTACAAGTATTCGTCTTTACTCACACCAAGATTCTCAATCCCGTTACAAAATTCTCTTTCCTTATCACAAAACCTTTACTCTTTATCTCAAAACCGTTATCTCATAACAAAACCCTTATCTTTTACCAAAATCGTTATCTCCTAACAAAACCGTTATCTATTAACAAAACCGTTATCTCATAACAAAACCGTTATCTTTTACCAAAACCGTTATCTCATATTATGGTTGTGTGGTAAATTACTCAAAATGACTCAAAACACTTGGGCTAAGTGTGACATCAACATCATTTATCCAAAACATCGATCACCGTCGAAACGGGACAAGCGATCAAACAATCCACGAAAATCTTACGAGAAATAAGTAGGAGTTCGAAGATCAAAAATAAACGAATAAACATCTCCGCAATGTTAAAGTATACCTATACTTAAATATATTTATAAAACCTTGTCATTATAACATAACCACACTTGATCGTTAAATCTCGACACTTAAAGTTTATTAAATGTCACATTTCGTCCTTTAACCAAATCGGCACAAAATAATGTTTCACAATATTTTCTAAGTGTAGGAGTTTTACAAAATTTCGACATGACCCGTTCGTTTATACAACATTTTCCAAGATTTTAAAAATCTCAATTATAACACTTTTCTCAAATCTCAAGTCCAAACACTTTCCTAATTCTCACCAATCCTCTGACTAAACGCCAAACTCTATATCCCAATAATACTTTAACAAAACGCATTTCCCTCCATTGACTTTCAATATTGACACGAAACATGTTTCACTTTAAAAATTCCACTTTAAATGTTTTAAACCACTTGTTTTCGCTTATTGGGCCTTCAGGCCCATTAAAGATCCAAAATATTTTCACTAAGTGTTAAAATCCATTTTATTATCTTAAGCTCGATGCCAAAATAATAGTTCATAATATAAGTTTGAAAACATTATAAGTTATAACTCCATAATATTCCATAACCAAAATAAGCCGAAAATAAACCGAAACCAAATAAGCCGAAACAAATAAGCCATAAGCCGAAACCAAAATAAGCCATAAGCCGAAAATAAGCCGAAACAATAAGCCAAAACAATAAGCCATAAGCCGAAAATAAGCCGAAAAAATAAGCCATATATATAAGCCAAAACCATGCCAATGGGCCAAGCCCATCACCCCTTTTCTTCCTTCTTTTCTTTCTTGTTGGGCCGAAACACCCATAAGCCCAAAAAAATCAAATAAGCTCAACTATGCTTATTTTTAAGCATATATCAAAATAAGCCCAAAAAGTACTTTCACAAAATTATAAAAATACCACCACAACTAAAATATTTAAACTTTCGACCCTTGTTTCATTTTGTTCGAGTTTGATGCAACCAAACACCCCTTTTATACACTTTTCGTTTTTAAGAATTGATTTTTATGACGATCAACTTGTACAACTAGTATTAAGACACCATAATAAGCATAGAAGTACAACTTAAATCAAATTTAGAAAACATACAACTTTGGCGAGTTCGGTTCGATTTTGACGCAAGAAGAAAAGACCTAAAAACCTTTTTTATAACCCATGTCTATCTAATAACGACCCACTATCGATCTTTTAACCCCAGGACTTGGTAATCTTCAAAAATCAATGTTTCTTGTCCCTTGGTTGCTCGTTCAAAAATGAGAGAGAGAAGAGAGATATTTTGTGTGTGTTTGATTTCAAAATGAATGCATGAATGATGGGTTGAGGTGGTGGAAAGAATATATGAGTACTAGGTTGAGACAACCTTGCTAGAAAATAGCCATCTTGCCCCCTATGGTCTATCTCGTCTGATTGGGATCCTAGGAGGGGTTTGGGTTGTTCTTTTTGTGTCGGGATCACTTAAAAGCTCAAAGTTTGACGATTTACAATGTTACCCAAGTTATTAATATTCCCATTGCGTTTAAAATCATTTTTTCATAAATCTAGGTTATTTATACGACACATATCACCTTAATCTACTACCAAAATTCTATTTAGACGTTGTCGGCCGGGTCAGGACCGAAAACACGAATTTTTATTTAAAACTCAATCGAACCATCCTCACCAGTGTAAAAACATTTTAAATCCCCAAAATAAGCTTTATCAAAATCCACTTGCTCAAAATTTACACTTTAACGACCGTTACAGTCTTTTTACCGAATTTCACACAAATGACCGTTTTTATGAAAACTTTCAAATCACATACGAACGATTTACGTTCTAAACCAACGTTTTCAAAATCATGAATTTATTAAATAAATAAGCTCATTACACACTTTCGAATCACTTAGACTTATTCCCAAATAAACAGTCGTGCCGGTACGCGCTGCGTGACGATTTTTAGGGATCACAGGAAAGCATCCCGAAATTATTTAAAATACCAACAAAATATTCCGAAATGGAAAGACGAATCAAAAGTGACTCTCTCCCAGAATTCAAGACTCCTTAAAAATCCTGGTTAAACCATAACCGTTTTACGCAAAATAGTCAACTGAAGTCAACTTTTCCTCATCGGGAAAACTAACAAGGTCGAAAGAATTCAAAATACGAAATTATAATATTTTATAATACTTAACCCTAGACAAGTTACCGGTTATCACAAAAAATCTATATGAATATGGCTCTGATTCCACTATTGTAAATCTTTATCTTATAACCTAATATTACACATGTTGGGTCAGATTCTGAGCCCTTCAGTCTCTCAGAAGACTTAAACATAAAATCGCCTAATGTTCAGCTTGAGATAGCTAAAAACAATTTAGCTCCAACTCTTCAGGTACTCAAACATAATCTTCAGTTCAATATACGTTTCGAAACAGAAACTGACGAAGGCCTTACCAAGAGCTTCACTTTTACAACAAAGTAAGAATCGAGAAGTGTAAACAAGCTGACAAGCATCATCTTCACTTCAGTTTAGGTTGTGGCACAGAAGTGAGCCTTAGCAAGAGCTTCACTTCTATAGCGAATCAAGCTTTATGCCATTAACTTTGTTGTAATTCAGAGTAAGAAGAAGCCATGATGCTCACTTACTACTGATAAAACTTAGGCTATTCTTCTATCGAAATAAGGAGAGATTGTTGGGTCAATTTAGTGCCTAATTGTCCCATGTACAGGATCTGTATGAAAAAATCCTAAGTAGAAAAACAAGTCACTGAACATAATATATGTTCAGCAAGTCATCTTTAAGAAGTCCTTCAGAGTCTGAAGAAAAGACTCAACACAACCTGAGGCGGTTCTCAGCGAGTGAAGAAAGAAACAAGATCAGGATGATGGAGTTAGTAAGTGTTGACAAATAACTTACTAACTCCCTGAAGACCATCACTAAAAGAATAAAACCCAAAGACATATTGGCGGGAACTTCCCAATGCTAAAAGCAATGGAAGACATAAAGTACACGAGTGATTACTTGCACTTTATTAAAGCTAAAAGCTTTACCTTTCTAATAAAGCAAAAGAAGAAAAAGAAGACATAGGACAAGAGTGGTTGCTTGGATCTTTATGAAGCTTTCAAGAAAAGCTTTGACTTTTGTAAAGCTTCCAAGAGAATCTTTACCTTTTTCTTTTATAAGTATCAGGTTGTAAGTAGTGTATGGTATCCATTCCTAAACAAACACAAAAATACCAAAGGTATTAGTTGATAAGTTTGGTCCTCTCCTAGAATACACTAAGCTAAGATGCTTGTGGTTCATATTAGGAGAGTTTATTTGTCATTCAATCCCGGTTGTTGTTCCGCGAACAACCGATTATAATTCTTTGATTCATATCAATAAAGAGTTAAACGTTGAAAAGTACAAATTGTGTTATTAGTATCTTTATCAGGTCTCGTTGTAATATATCAGATGTTACACGACTTTAAGGACCAACAGGTGGTATCAGAGCCTATAGATTATTCTTATGATCCAGATCCTTTTGAAAAGATGACTAATAGCATTTGAGCTATGTCAAATTGTGCATCTTCAAAAATTAATACTAATGTTGCAACTATTGAGGGGAAGATGTACACTATTATTGACAAAAAGCCAATAGCAAAACCCGAAACACCCATCTGTTACATAAACTAAAGAAACATTCTTTTAGTTTTGGTAACAACAACCACACAAATGATGACACCTAACCCAATCTTATCTTCCCAAAAAGATAAGATTATCCAAAAATGAGCCACTACTTGAAAAATCATGATCAATATTCATAAAAAAGTATAGTGCTCTTATGTCTCCATCACAACCCATCCCTACAAAACACTCACATCACACAACCTTATCTATACAACACCTTTAAAAAAAAATACTCTAAGAATAGCAGTTTAAGTTTCTAGATCTACAAAAATATTTTCGATTCAACACAAAAAGAAAACCAATTTGTGCACCGATTGGGTTTTTTTAGATAGTTCATTTTGATTTTTTGAAGTTATGGTATGGTTATAAGTCAAGGTATTCAATGCGTGTTGTATGTGTGGTGGTTAAACAAAAACCGTGAAAACAAAATATTCAACATCACAAATATTAGGATTTCGAGATCTAAACAATAAGTCCAATTGATTCGTGTAGTTTTTTGTAAGCGGTGGGGGTATTGTTATAGTGGGAGGCTCATATAGATAAACGTGGTTTAATTATTGGTGGGTTTCATGGCTGCAAGTATATGTGGGTGAATCAGTTAGATAAACTGAAATTGAAGCTAAAGTTCACACATACTTTTCAGTTTCATGGGATGCTCTTGAAAAAGATCAAGAGACATATAGGGTGTTTATTCAGTTGTTATGAAACTGGATGGAGCTCAGTGGGATATAAAAGAATGAAATGAACATATATTGTAATTTTTGCTGTCGTGTAGGTCAATTATTGTTTAAAGTTTTAAAATTTATATTTAGCTTACTTTCTAAAATAACACTTTATATGGGCAGTGTACACTGATGGTGTGGAGTTTTTCGTGGTTAGTAGGGTGTCCCCACATATGAGCGAGGTCGTTAAACATTATAATCTTATCATTATTTTAATTACTCTAATTAAAGTTAATTATAATTACGGTTTAACATATGATATGTATGTTTCTATCGGGATATGGGGGGGGTTTCCAGCCCCAGAGACTGGCCAGGTTTTTGGTGGACAATTAATAATTCTAAACACAATAAACAATGCATGATAATAATTTATAGATAAAAGAGCGATGCAAGCCAGTAAATAATAGAACATATATGTTAGCCATATTACATTCGATTGAATGTTGGTTTGTTTATTTAGTGCAATGATTTCTTATCGCATAGCGGCATTTCCATGCTTACAAGACTTAGGCGGGACATCATCTAAATATTTGACCTAGACACATGATCCTGTCTTCAATTAGGTATCGCATTAAAAGCAGCCTTTAGGTGTAATTATAATCTATCTAGGATTTTTTAGCAATTGTGATCTTGATAACCCTGTCCTTAAGGATCTGTTACCACACTTACTGTTTGTTGGGTATATTTTATATACTAGTAGTCCACTTTTCAAAAATCTTTGTAACAATTAATCAAGTGAACATACTTATTGTAACATTACGGGATCACCTGACCGGTCGAACTAAGCGGTCGTTTTCGATTTAAAGGACAAAGACAAAACGTTATTTGTGATCCTATTGGTCCAGTAATATAAAACACGATATGGAGAGCTATCCTAGTATCTAGTCCACTTGTTAGGCGTAACTAGACCCAGTTGAATGATAGGTCGCATATTAAACATAGTACAAGTTTTCATGTGAATAAACATAATCTAAACTTTCAATGACTAAATAAGAAAAATTAGATTTAAACAATCCAAACATTAAATTCTGTTATTAAGATAAGTTAATATCAAGGGTGTTAGCCCATATCCATTGTAATTATACCAAGCGTGATCCAAATAACCAAGGAAAACTAAACGTTTTACCAAAACGATACCAAATTTAAATTGATTAACAAGAGGGGAGTATAGGTATTACACGCGGTTTCTTCTATGGAATCGTGATCGTTGCTTGAACACTTGTTGATCTTTTTTCTTCAGAAATCATTTTTTTTAGGAGTATGTATTGAAAATATGATTTTGCGACACTGAAAACTCAGTTTTTGAGTTCTTTTATTTATAGGTCTTTGAAAGCCTGGATACGCCCGTATCTGGGCAAGGCCATACGGGTTATTGGGGTGTTTCTTGTGAGTGCGCGCAAATTTATGATCAATTATTATATACATTCTAAAATAATAATATTTCGTATTCTGAATGTTTCTTCATGGGATACGAGTATGGCGAAGGTGGATACGCCGTTTGGGAATTGTGAATACGCATTTTCTTGTGAAGATTTGGCGCTGATACGCCGTATCTTTTTTCCTGGATACGTCGTATTGGTCAGAATTTAGCAATCTTCAAATATCTTCGTTTTAGCTCCAAAATATGCGTCTTTTAGCATGTCTTCACAAATCACTCCTCAATTACTGCAAATAATACTTTAAGCAATTATGTACACATTCTTGCATATAATTATAACAAAAGTTGGTTAGTTGTCGGCTAAACTGTTGGTATAAATGTAACGTAATTTGATGTCACCAAATATCCCCCCCACTTGAATCCTACTTGTCCTCAAGTAGACTCTAGATTATATTGAAAATGTATCCCAACCGAAGTCAAGGATTTTTTTCGTTTAAGCACTTCTTTCGTTTTAATCACATGTACAAGACCAATCACCTCACGAAATATGGAAATGAAATCACTCAGATCACTCAACTAATCTAGGGTGTAACATTTAAGTGGTACGCTCATTTGCTCGGTCGTGATTAGCTTCGTATCATAAGCTTGGCAAGGATACACATCTCCACCACTAGAGCTAAGGAGAAACAAGTCAAAAGGTAAATTGGGTTCTTATGTAAGGCTAAGGGTTAATCATTCTAACAATCTTTCACTGATAGTACCACACCAACAAGGCAGCTGAAGCACACATAAACGACCGTAACTATGGAATAGACATGTGTGTTCGGACACATCTTCATTCGAGTTTAACCAAGGGTTAGGATGAAGAATGATATAGGGTAGGGATCTTCTAGTTTTCACCAAAAGTAATAAACCAACAAGGAGGCTAAATCACGCATACATGGACGTAATGACGGAATTTGTCATGCAATGACTCACCCAATCCTCGTTCGAGTAAAACCTAAGGTTAATTGCTAGGAATGGGAAGCAAATTGTTGTTAAATAAAATTCACAAAACAAATAGATTAAGCTTGAACAAATAAGGTAGTTGCTAGTAACTTTTCCCCGACCGTTCCATGATAAAGACTCGAAATATATACAAACGCCTCGATCATAGAGATGACAAAGACAATCTAAGTTGGCGTTCCCATAACGGTCAACTTCAATACATAATTTTACATACTTTTTCAAAAGTTGGTGATGTCGAGGCCAACTTAATACAAACTATACTCATCGTTGATTTGTTATCACGAATTAATAGATCCTGTCATAGAATTTCATCGGTTTATGTGTAGCGAACCGAATATATAATATTTCCTTCTCTTTTGGGATGCAGTTTTCTATTTTTTATTTGTTTTTTAAAATCATAAATCATGGTGGTAATTTTTACCGTCTTCACAATCATATTTTTTCCTTCATACTCGCTTTCTTCGGACATAATACATAATTCGCGAAAGTAGCAAAATACAGAGCGTATATATGTTCACCATTGCATTTTGCAATTTCTCGACCATACAGTAGATAGTAAATTTCTATTCTTTTTTTTTTGTTTTTTTTTTTTTATATTTTTTTTTTTTTTTTTTTTTCTTAACTTTGACACAAGAAATTACGGAACTTTAAGCAAAAGCAACTAGCAACTTTGATTAAGCATAGGCTTAACTACAGGTTTAGGCTAAGTTTGTAAAGGTGAAACGAAATAGACTATATGGTGTGAAAAGACAGGAAGGCTCAATAGTTTTTTCTAGGGATTCTTACTCGTATAGAGAGAGTAAGCATAAGGGTTACATGGAGATTTAACTACCAGTTGTAGTTAGGTTAATTTTACAACAATAGGCTTTTTGTGTATTCCTAAAAATTTACCAGGTACAAATGTTTCTCTCATCTAAATTCTTAGTACTCATCGTTGTGGTCTTCGAGTGATTATGCATGCCAAGTTCTAAAGTCCCACTACATCACTGGCATACGTATAATATTTTGTGGAATTTTTTAGTAAATGTTTGGATAAGGAATAGGCTTATATTTCTCACAAAATTTGGCTTAAGGGTTATGTTCGTGAGTTTGTGATATAACTAGTAACTATTTACAAAAGTTATGCTAGATATTTTTTTTATATGTGGCATAGATTTAAGCATATTAAGCTTGTTATTTGTAAAGATAATGTTAAGTTGGCGTTTCTAATTCTCCACCTCCCCCCCCCTCACCACTTTAGATTATACAACAGTCTCTCATTGTATAGATAAAACACTAAAGAAAATGGAAATTGAGTATTGAATGAGGGAACTCTACTGATATGTTGATCGGATGATTCTTCCAATTCGAGTCTTTGAGCATAAAGTGTGTGACGAGGCTTCAGGAATGCTCGTACAAGTTTCAACACACGATTTACCTTTTTATGAGTATTCCAATCAGTCGATTTTCTTTTTAGTCTAGGTCCTTGTATAAAAGTTTATAAGACAAAAGTATGATTCCGATCTTGTTTATACAACAGTTACAAATGGCATGGAAAATAATTAAATACTCAACTGTACAGAGATCGATACGCCGTATCCCAAACCCTAGGATACGCCGTATTGTTCCTGTAAAAACAATTAAATATTTTTTTTAATACATGGAAATTAAATTACAACTGATAACGTCCAAACACATCCATACGCCGTATCCAGAGGGGTTCGATACGCCATATGGGGTGTCTGGGAAGACAGACTCGTGCAACAAACAATTAAAAATAGTTCAAACAATTTAAAAAAAGACCGGGTTGTTTCCGGGATGCACTTTTGTTTCAGCTAGTCTATTAAGTTTAACAGGCCCAATTTAATCCCATCCTTATAAAACAACTTAGGGTCGAACGGGATGCCAAATGGCACATATAAATTCTTAAATAGATTTAAAAGCATCCCGTTGTTAAGAAGATTACAAGTCATGATATTAACATTTAGTTTCTTGATAAAAGTTTCAGTTTTGAAAAATTTAGTAGATGTATCATGACTTGTTTCTAAAAGCTTATTTGACCCTTGTGTGTTGACATTTATTACATTAGGTAATGGAATGACAGACATATCCCCCGAAGGTTGCTCAATATTGATTTCATCATTACCATTGTCCGTAGTCAATTTTAATATCATCAGAATAAATCACGATTAAATGGAATAAATCATTTAAGAGTATAAAACGCTTTGTTCCTCTTCATCACATCTTCGGTACAATGATGTTTCATTTTCATAATTAAATTCATTGATAGGTTAAGGATCTTTAGTAGGTTCAGTTAAGGAATCTGATTTAGACGTTAGACCATCATTGCAAACAATGGATGGAAATTCATTTTCAAAGTCTTTAAAGAAGTCTAAATCATTAGAATAACTGACCGTAGGCTCGGGTGATGGAAACGAAGGCATATTGACTTTATCATTATCTTTTTCAGAATCCGTTTTCAAATTGTTGACATAAATTATTTAATTAGGAAATGAATGTTCGTCATAAATTACCGCGTAAGCTTCATTCGTCGATTGTTAATGTTGTTCTAAAACGTGCAATTTTATGGTTGTTAAGAGACTTAAGTGGGTTCACTAGAAGAGGTTACTTAAGATGTTAACGCATCATTAAGGACTATAGCTGGGAATTCAGTTTCAAAAGATCCGTGGTCGTGAACGTCTTCTCATACCAGATCTTACCATACGTAGCAGTCGCCCAGTTATACACCTTACCAAACCTACGAGTTTTTTTCTTCCTCAAAGCCTGTTCTACTTTCTATAGTAATGTTGGGGTCGTCCATTTTGAATGTAATAAATTTGTAGGAATGAAAAGATGGCCAATAGTTAAATACGCGTATACTGTAATACTAATACGCACGTGTATAGTTTAGAGTCGAATATGCTGTATTGGTTTAGAAAGAATTTTATACGCGTCGTATCCATAAATTGACATTACGCGTCATTCAGTATTCGTCTCATAATATTACAGATAACTTAAATAATGCAGAAATTTAAACAAACAATTAAACACGCAATGCAATTAAATACAAACAGAATTAAATTACACTAATTAAATTAATCAAGGCTATAGGTTAGAAATACTAATAAAATTAAAGGTTAAACTTTTTCACTCCCCGGCAGCGGCGCCAAAAACTTGATGTGTTATCTCAATTTATTGATTACCGGATTTAAAATATGGTAGGGTTATGGTAACGAGGGGATGAATATGTCAATATGAAGTGGGCTGTTATTTTTTTTGTGATTATGTTGAAAAAATGTTAGGTCGATCGCTTGAACGGCATCGACAACAACAATCACGACTGGGGATGTTTGTGTGGGTAATGAATGGGTGCGGTGGTTGTGGTGGTTAAAAGAACCTCAAGCAGCAGCGGTGCTTAACAAAAACCATGAAAAACAAAACAACTCAACATCATATACTAGATTTCGAGATCTAAACTTCAATGTGAGTTGTTATTTTTTTTTCGTTGCGTGTTGTTAGAGGAGAAGCTTCAGTGGGTTTAATACATGTGGGTATAATCATCAGTTTTAAAAACTGAACCTTCACTTTAGTGGTCTGACCCACAACAGCTGAATCTTGTCGTTGAACTAAAGAATGGTGTCAAAAGTGGGATGTTAGGAGGAGCTCGTTTAGTTTTTTAACTGATAAAAAGTGGGTCTTCAGTTTGTGAGGAACTGAATGAAGAGTGGTTGCTCAACTTTTTTCTTTTCAGTTTAAAGAAGAACTGATGATGTTGTTCAGTTGTTGATAAAACTAAAGACAAAAGAAAGAGTTTAGGTGGGTATATTTTTAGTGAAACTGACATACGTGTGTGTTTAGTATATATTATATACTCGCACCAAGATACAAGAGGGATAGGCTTCATTGCTACAAACAAGTAGATAGGCCCGGGGTGTGTTCGTTGGAACTGAAAAAAGGGGAAGGTGGGCTTCAAGCTTCAATAGGCTTAATACTTATGTTAAATGAGCTTAGTAAACTGAAACTGATGGCATTCTCATGAACAAACCTCAAGATGAACCTCAAAACTGAACCTCATTCAATTTTAACCCCATGAAACCCTAAAACTGAACCCCCTTCAGCTTTATCAAGGAAGTATCTTGTGTAATATGAAACGGATGTGATTCAGTATTTACACAAACTGATACTACAAAGAGAGATGGGCTTCGTTGAAGTAAAAAAGGAAGGTGTGCCTCTAGTGGGCTTAATAATGTATACATGAATATTCAGTTTACAAAGCTGAAAACAGAGGTATACATACTAATGGGTCACGATCAAAATGAACCTAAACCTGAACACCTTTTCAAAGCTGAATCTCCAAAGCTGAACCACGGGTCAGCGAACTCTCAAAGCTAAACCACGGGCTAGCTAACTTTTAAAACTAAAGCGGAACTTTCAGTTTTGAACCCGATCGCTGAAGCCAAACTGAACCTCATTCAGTTTTCATCCTTCAGAGAATTAAATTCTTGGACGCTAAACTAGTCACGAAACTGGTCACCGAACTGAACTGAATCTTCAAGAATAGCTGATGATCTTCAGCAATTTTACAACAAGGTATGCAATTATGTATTTATTTTTGTTGTAACTCAGAGTAAGAAGAAGCCACAATAGCTAACGTACTACTATTTTTTTACTTAGGCTATTTGTATATTCAAATAGGGGGAGATTGTTAGGTCAGTTCCTGAGCCCTTCAGTCTCTTAGAAGATTTAAACATAAAATCGCCTAAGTGTAAACAAGATGAACTGTGTTCAGCTTGAGATAGCTGAAAACACTTCAGCTCCAGCTCTTCAGGTACTCAAACATAAGCTTCAGTTCAGTTTAGGTTGCGGAACAGAAACTGACGAATGCCTTACCAAGAGCTTCACTTTTACAACAAAGTAAGAATCGAGAAGTGTAAACAAGTTGACAAGCATCGTCTTCACTTCAGTTTAGGTTGTGAAACAGAAGTGAGCCTTAGCAATAGATTAACTTCTACAGTGAATCGAGCTTTATTCCATTTTCTTTGTTGTAATTCAGAGTAAGAAGAAGCCATGATGCTCACTTACTAATGATAAAACTTAGGCTATTTTTCTATCCAAATAGGAGGATATTGTTGGGCTAATTTATTGCCTAATTGTCCCATGTACAATATTTGTATGAAAAACATCCAAAGTAGAAAAACAAGTCACTGAACATAAATATGTTCAGCGAGTCATCCTCAAGAAGTCCTTCAGAGTCTGAAGAAAAGACTCGGCACAACTTGAGGCGGTTCTCAGCGAGTAAAGAAAGGAACAAGATCAGGATGATAGAGTTAGTAAGTGTTGACAAATAACTTACTAACTCCCTGAAGACCATCACTAAAAGAATAAAACCTGAAGACATATTGGCGGAAACTTCCTAATGCTAAAAGCAATGGAAGACATAAAGTACAAGAGTGGTTACTTGTACTTTATTAAAGCTAAAAGCTTTACCTTTCCAATAAAGCAAAAGAAGAAAAAGAAGATAAAGGACAAAAGTAGTTGCTTGGATCTTTGTGAAGCTTTCAAGAGAAGCTTTGACTTTTGTGAAGCTTCCAAGAGAAGCTTCACATTTTTCTTTTATAAGTATCAGGTTGTAAGTAGTGTATGGTATCTATTCCTAAACAAACACAAAAATACCAAAGGTATTAGTTGATAGGTTAGATAATCTCCTAGAACACATTAAGCCAAGATGCTTATGGTTCATATTAGGAGAGTTTATTTGTCATTCAATCCCGGTTGTTGTTTCGCCAACAACCGGGTATAATTCTTTGATTCATATCAATAAAGAGTTAAACGTTAAAAAGTACAAATTATGGTATTAGTATCTTTATCAGGTCTCGTTGTAATATATTAGATGTTACACGATTTTAGGGACCAACAAGTGGTATTCCTAAATGCTAAAAGCCAAAGAAGACATAAAGTACAAGAGTGGTTACTTGTACTTTATTAAAGCTAAAAGCTTTACCTTTCTAATAGAGTAAAAGAAGAAAAATAAGACAAAGGACAAGAGTGGTTGCTTGGATATTTGTGAAGCTTTAAAGAGAAGCTTTGACTTTTGTAAAGCTTCCAAGAGAAGCTTTACCTTTTTCTTTTATAAGTATCAGGTTGTAAGTAGTGTATGGTATCCATTCCTAAACAAACACAAAAATACCAAAGGTATTAGTTAAAAGGTTTGAACCTCTCCTAGAACACACTAAGTCAAGATGCGTGTGGTTCATATTAGGAGAGTTTATTTGTCATTCAATCCCGGTTGTTGTTCCGCCAACAACCGGGTATAATTCTTTGATTCATATCAATAAAGGGTTAAACGTTGAAAAATACAAATTGTGTTATTAGTATCTTTATCAAGTCTCGTTGTAATATATCAGATGTTACACGATTTTAGGGACCAACAAGTGGTATTCCTAAATGCTAAAAGCAATGGAAGACATAAAGTACAAGAGTGGTTGATTGTACTTTATTAAAGCTAAAAGCTTTACCTTTCCAATAAAGCAAAAGAAGAAAAAGAAGACAAAGGACAAGAGTGGTTTCTTGGATCTTTATGCAGCTTTCAAGAGAAGCTTTGACTTTTGTGAAGCTTACAAGAGAAGCTTCACCTGTTTCTTTTATAAGTATCAGGTTGTAAGTAGTGTATGGTATCCATTCCTAAACAAACACAAAAATACCAAAGGTATTAGTTGATAGGTTTGATCCTCTCCTAGAACACACTAAGCCAAGATTCTTGTGGTTCATATTAGGAGAGTTTATTTGTCATTCAATCCCGGTTGTTGTTTTGCCAACAACCAGGTATAATTCTTTGATTCATATCAATAAAGAGTTAAATGTTGAAAAGTACAAATTGTGTTATTAGTATATTTATCAGGTCTCATTGTAATATATCAGATGGTACATAATTTTAAGACCAACAACACATAATATTTTACGGGCTACGCAGCAGAATTAAACTCATATAGCAACTAAAATTAACATAATAATAAGCGAAACTGTACCTTTTAGTAAAACAATCTAAACAAAGAACCGAAGCTTCTTGAGAATACGCACGTGTATTAAACCCATGAAAATACCAAAACCTTCTTGAAGTTGCTAAAGTAAACAACCTCCACATGTAACACACTACACGTCATACAATATCACCCGAATGCTAGTTCCATGAACCAACAAACTAAGAATACTAGACGTAGTCAAAACTCAAACTCCCTTCAATGGAGGGTTTGTTTGGTTCGACCAACAAGAAAAAAAGAGAAGAGAGGGATGAATAAATGAGGCTTAGGGACCCTCTATTTCTATTGCTAGAATTAGGGCATTTAATTATGGCAACTCAGGCTTAATTAAATAAAAGTCCAACTCCTTTGTTTTCTCCCTTTTGGCCATCCCATATGCAAGCCCAAACAACCCTTAGGTTGACTTTTTGACTTTGTATAATTTACATGTACATTACACATTAATTAAGGGACTTAAAGTTAATTATTTGTAAACGAACTAATTAATGACCGTTTAGTATTATACCATTGGATCATATATTAAATACACATATAATAAATATACACCTATATTATTATATACATACCAACATAATGATATTTAAGTGTATAAGTGTGTGACCCCCCGTAGGCTCACATATTCCTAGCTGTATAAATATCCGTATGACATGAGCATATCCCAACACTATGTCAACAAGCTCTTTCACAGGAGTAGAAACCTTACAATGTTGCTTACACTTTTTCCTGTATTAATCTAAATACCGAGTTCTAGTTCGAGGTAGAACCAACCTAACGTGGATTACACTCTTTCTGGTACAAAGCTAAATACCGAGTTTTAGTTCTAGATAGAACCAACCTAGATCTCAACGGTCTCTCACTCTACAAGGTATATGGTGTATGATACAATAAAATAAGTAAGCGGTCGAATATACAAAGATATAATAGATTTAAGTATGTATGAAGACGAGCGTCAAGTATCTTGAGGCTTCAATGTCTTGTATGCGATGAGTTGCTTGACTTGCAAGACAATGGTTAGCAAAGAATCGTTAAGATGAATGTATAAACACTTAAAATAATGAAAAAATATAAAAGAGATAACGTGTGAGAATTGATATAAATTGATTTGGTAAGTCACTTCTTTTATAGGAAAAACCAGACCGCTACATGGATCCCACGAATCCATTTAGAAGGGATCCGTAAGGTCTGACAGCCAGCTGGGTTTGAAACTACAAGAAATCTAACCAAATCTTTCTAATATTTTCAAATCCTTTCTAAATTTAGTAAGATTTTGTGTGATGTCATACATAAAGTAATTATAGAACTATGTTTTGCATTTTGTAAAAATGTATTTAAACAATCGTATTTACTTACTTAAAAAGGTAAGTGACTCATGTTTAAAATTATGCAAAGTGCAAGTAAACTTTGTTAACTTGAAAAAAGGAAATGTGTAAGTAATCTCACTTGATTACTTACAAAAATCTGTAAGTAACTTTGTTAGATTACAAACAATGGGGGCGACCCAATGGTAAGGGCTTAGCCTCTTAGGAAGAAAGTGCCTAGAGGTCTTGGGTTCGAACCATGGGGAGAAAATTAATCGTTCATTGGCCACGGAGGTTCACCTACGCCGACTCCGGGCTATCCAAAAGGGTAATCACCCTGGGATTAGTCAGCTCGCAATGTCGAGTCGAAAACCTATGTATACCAAAAAATAAATTGTTAGATTACTTACGAAATAAAATATGCATGTTAACTTTTGTTTACTTGAAAAAAATGTAAGTATACTTTGTAAATGTAAAAATAAATTTCTTGATCATGACTTACAGTGTTTTGAAAATCACCTTTCATACCTTTAGTGATTATGACGACGATAAAACTTTACGTTTAAAATTTGTTAATTTTAAACTTTACGTAATACGATTTTATATTTGTCGCTAATAAAACTTAGAAGATCGTAAAATAGAAATAACATTTTTACACGATTATGTTTGTTAATACTTCTTCATGGCCAACTTAGAGTAATAAGTAGACCGCGGTCATCACTTCTTCTTCTTTTTCGTTTTCATTTTTTAACACTAAAATTAAACTTTATTAATAATAAAAAAACGTTACATGAATTTTTTTTTTGAACGGCGGAAATATATAAAAGAAAAAAGCTAGAAAAAGCTAGCAAAACAAGGATTACATGAGAGTTTCCGTAGGGTTTTTTATCCAATCAATCCATCTAATGCTAAACTTAGGATTTCTAGATGAAATCCACAAGTACGATTGATGAACGAACAAATCCCAAACATTCGCCTTTTTGAGTTTTCTATCCGAGAAGACCAACGTTACATGAATTATTCAATATATAAAAACACGTTACAAAAAAAAATTAAAAACTTAAACTAATAATCTAAATTATATATCTCCTTATTTTTTGCTTCATCTCCAACACCTTCTCTCTTTGTCTTCCGATCAAATGATCATTAGCACTATGATAGAACATGAGGTCTTTGTCCATTTTTTCTTATTGAAAGATAAACATTTGACGTCGCATTACCGTTGACGAACCCTATTTTCCCATTTGGTGATGAGGGCATCGTATACTCTTCTCGATTCCCATATTTTATTCTCAAAGTACCTAGTACGGTCGTCCAAAACCCAACATACTTTAGAGCATTCCCTTTAATGCTATTTTCCGACGTGTTTATCCAAGCTTTACAAAACGATAACTCTTCCGCTGGGGTCCATGGAATTCTAGAGTCATATTTTGTAGACGTCTTGGATTTTTGCACATCTTTTTTATGCCTTCTTTTTTACGGGCGACACCTCTTCGACGGGAGAGTTGTCTTGAAAGGGTACGGATGGACCACCGAACCTTGATCCGGAGAATCATCTTACCAAAAAACGAATCCAAATCTTGTACGTCCTCAATATTTAAATGGCTAACAAGAGAATAATATTGAGAAGTTTGAGATTGATACGGTGATGGTGACTCGTATAACATTTGTGGACGATATATTTGAGATTGTTGTTGTTATTGTTGGTACATTGGTTGGTTAAATGGAGGTTGAAACAGATTATATTAATAAAAATGTTGTTGTTGTTGTTGTTGTTGGTATACCAAGCTTGCATGTTGAAAATTAATGGGTGATGAGTGACCGAAACGATAATTAAAATCCGGTGTTGGAAACATTTTGTTGGTGTCGGGTTTTTGGTGTTTTATTGTTGGGTGTATTTTAAGACATTAGTGAGATGAGAAGATTATAGTAAGATTTGTTTGAAATTGTGTAAAAAATAAGGAAGTAATGAGGTATTTATAGGATAAATGTATTTAATTTTTAAAAGATTTTTTATTAAATGACCAAACTGTCAAAACTTCTACCGTTCAGTATGTTTTTTTTGTGTGTAAATCTTCTCATACGACTCGATCAAAATTAAGACCAAATCCTCTCATTTTACCTTATGCGACGCGTCCATAAAGGGGTTCGTAACAAGAGGGGACGCGTCCCCTAAAGGGGTGATCGAGTCTTACACCAACCATTACGGATGATCTCACTTTCCATGACCTTTACTCCCATAATAATCATTTACCGCTAATCATTTACTTAAAACCCACTAACACAAATACACACAATTGAACACTTACAAAAGTTTCAAAGTTAAGGCTGAGTCTAGTGGTGAGCAATATGGCTACCGTCAACTCACATCATTTTTTCACTTTACCACCACCAACAAAGTGTAATAAGAACATTTAATTCACCAGCCAAACATACTTGACTTTTTACAAAAATATACCCCACTTCTAAACAAACATACCAAACTCATACACAAATATACCCCACTTTTAAACGTAAATATACCCACAATATACTCACATGACACAAAAATAAACAAAAAGAATTGGACATGTACACAAAGAAGTCAGTCGATGGCACAACCAACATCCTTCAAAATAATGGCCCAGACGCGTTGTTGAGGGTTCTGTTTCAAGCAAGACGTGTCTTAGGTGGCCTAACACGCGTTAGGCATAGTCCTATTACACTTAGTATAAGCTATCGGTAATCACCACCACCATTTCTCTCATTAGTTTGGTCAATCACACAACAACCCCCGATGGCAATATACCACATGCATCTAAAAGGAGCTCGTCAATCACACTGTCCTCCTTATGGGCTCGTTTCATACAGGCTATTTATGGCATGAAAGGAGCTCTTTATAATTCTCATAATATTCCTAAGCGCAACTCTCCTTGGCTAGATATTATACGTGAAGTCAGACGTCTTTCTTATAAAGGTATTGATCTCAACTCTTTTATGAAAAAGAAAGTTAGTAATGGTGAATGCACTTCATTTTAGGAAGATTGCTGGCTCTTAGATGAGTCTTTGAAACAAACTTATCCTAGACTCTTCCTGTTGGAATTGAACAAAAACATTACTGTTGCTGCTAAGATGAGGAACTCGACCCTGATTTCTTCTTTTAGACGAGCTCCTAATGAAGAGGTTCATTTCTAGCTTTTTCGTGATAGCTTAGCCAATGTTCTTCTTCCCCAAATTAATGATCGTTGGGTTTGGAAATTAGAATCGTCGGACGACTTTTCAGTGAAATCAGCTCGATCTTTTATTGATGACTCATTGTTTCCAAAAGCGGATTGTGATAACCGGTAACTTGTCCAGAGTTAAGTAGTATAAAATATTATAATTGCGTATTTTGAAGTCTTTCGACCTTGTCAGTTTTCCTGATGAAAGCTGAAAAGTTGACTTCAGTTGACTATTTTGCGTAAAACAGTTACCGTTTAACCGGGATTTTTAGAGGAGCCTTGAATTTTGGGAGAAAATCACTTTGATTCGTCTTTCCATTTTGGAGTATTTTTTGTTGGTATTTTAAATAATTCCGGGAAGCTTTCCCGTGATCCCTGAAAAATCGTCACGCAGCGCATACCGTCACGACAGTTTATTTGGGAATAAGTTTAAGTGATTCGAAAGTGTGTAATGAGTTTATTTATATAACAAATTCATGATTTTGAAAATGTTGGTTTAAAACGTAAATCGTTGGTGTGTGATTTGAAAGTTGTCAGAAAACGGTTAATTTCGTGAAATTCGGTAAAAAGACTGTAAGGGCTGTTAAAGTGTACATTTTGAGCAAGTCAATTTTGGCAAAGCTTATTTTGGGGATTTAAAATGTTTTTACACTTGTGAGGATGGTTCAGTTTAGTTTTAAACAAAAATTCATGTTTTCGGTCTTGACCCGGCCGACAATGTTTAAATAGAATTTTTATAGTAGGTTAAGGTGATATGTGTCGTATAAGTGACCTAGATTTATGGAAAAGTAATTTTAAACGCAATAAGAATATTAATTAAACTTGAGTAATGTTTTAAATTGTCAAACTTTGAGTTTTTAAGCAATCTCGACACGAAATGATGAACCCGAAACCCCCTAGGATCCCATTTTAGACAAGTAACAAGAAGGAGACAACAAGGCATATTTTTAGCCTTGGTTGTCCATGGATGGTACCACCTTTTTTTGTCACAACCTCAAACATTCTTTCATTCTCATTTTGAAATCAAGCAAAAAAAAATAATACTATCTCCATCATCCTCTCATTTTCGGACAAGCACCAAAACAATAAGAAACATTTGATTTTTGAAGATTACCAAGAACACGGGGTTAAAAGATCGATAGTGGGTCGATATTAGATAGAGACGGGTCATAGAAAAAGGTTTTTGGGTCTCTCCTTCTTGCGTTAAAACCGAACCGAACTCGCAAAAGTTGTAAGTTTTCTAAATTTGATTTAAGTTGTACTTCTATGCTTATTATGGTATCTTAATACTAGTTATGCAAGTCGATCGTCATAAAAATCGATTCTTAAAAACGAAAAGTGTATAAAAAGGGGTGTTTTTTGGGTCAAATTCAAACGAAAAGAAACAAAGGTTGAAAGTTTGAATATTTTGGTTGTGGTGGTATTTTTATAATTTTGTCAAAGTACTTTTTGGGCTTATTTTGAAAGATACTTAAAAATAAGATAGTAAGGGCTTATTTGGTTTCGGTTAATGAGTCGGTTTGGGCTCGGCCCAACCGTGTATGGTTTTGGCTTCGGTCTCGGTCTGACGAGGGGTGGGCTCAGCCCACTTGGCCTCGGATTATTTAATAAGCTCCTAACGAACTTATGGTTTTGGCTTATTTGGTTTTCGGACTCATTTGGTCTCGGTTTGGTTATGCTTATGGCTCGTTTGGTTTCGACCACATGTGGACTTGTGACTTATTTAGGATAATTTCGTATATTAAGCTTATAACTTATTTTAGTTTCGGCTTATATTTGACTTATGTTGGGTTCGGCTAGTATTTGGCTTATTAGTGACATATTAAGTCACGACTTATTTTGATTTCGGCTTATTAGATTTTCGGCTTATTTTGGTTAGGCTTATTGGGCTTAAGGCCTAATGATTATTGGCGTATGTATTGGACTTATTATAAAAAGATTTTGGACAACGTTGAATTATCGGGCTAAACTTAAAACTTTAATGGGCCGTAAGGCCCAATAGCAAAGAAGATGGTTAATGGACTTTAATTGGACTAAGAAGTAAGTTGCGTTGATCTATCATTGAGCTTTCAGGCTCAAGAGGGGGAAAATTGATGTTTTGGATTTTGTAAACAGATGAATAGATTGATATAAGTTACGAAGATAGAAAGGGATTTGAGTTGGACGACTTTGTTACGGTTGGGGATGGACGCGTTAAAATTATGAACCTTTGGTATTTTGGTAAAATGGTGGAAAAGTGTGGAAAAATAATAAGGTTTGGAAACCTTGGAAATGTTGTACAAACAAACGGGTCATGTCGAAATTTTGTGAAAATGTTATACTTAGAAAATATTTTAAAATAAATATTTTTGGTCAAAACGACTAAAGTACCAAAAAGGGTGGCTTTTAACTAATAAAAAAGGGGGTTAAGGTTGATTAAGTAAGCGTGAACGTCATAGAATATGGAAAAACTTTATATTTATCCGGTTAGCCTGATAAAAAGGCGAAAGTGATGATAAATATTAGTACGTTATTTAAAAGTATTGAATAGTGATATATATATATATATATATATATATATATATATTATTATATATTATATATATATATATATATATATATATATATATATATATACATTATCGATTTTGGGCAAAAAATGATGTTGGTTATCTTTGTTTATGGTTCTTAAACTCGATTCTCGTCAGATTTCTTAGATTGTAGATTCGTTTTCTGTTTCGACGGTGATTGATGTTTTGGATAAATGATGTTGATGTCACACTTAGCCCAAGTGTTTTGAGTCATTTTGAGTAATTTACCACACAACCATAATATCAGGTAAGAGTTTTGTTACGAAATCACGGTTTTGGTAAAAGATAACGATTTTGTAATGAGATGATGGTTTTGAAATAAAGAGTAACGGTTTTGTGATAAGGAAAGAGGTTTTTGTAACGGGATTGAGAATCTTAGTGTGAGTAAAGACGAATACTTGTACAATAAGACAACTTTGTATAAACATTAATAAAGTGTCGTAAATGATTAAGTCGTGGCCAGGTACTGCTGTTTGCTAACGTTGAGATTAATTGTGCGTTGAGTTTGAGATTTGTGCAGTTTGCATTATTATTATTGAGATGAATTCCCGTATTCCCATTTTTTACTGTTTTTCCGTTGGAGAAAAATGATACTGAAATGTGTTTTGAACTGTTTTTTTAACTGTCCGAAACGTGGTTTTGTTTTTGAGACAATTATGTGCATATGATTGCTATATGAATATGATGTGATTTTACTTGCATGTACTGTGTTTGGCATGTCAAGAGTTGTGATTTTACTTGCATGCATGGCAAGGGTGATTGGCAAGGATTTGCCATGTCTAGTGTGGTCCTGCCCTAATATAGTGCTCCAGCTGGTAGGCCCTTTAGGTGCGTAAGTGACATATCAGAATTGCGACTCCAAGAGCATTGGTATATGTTGTTTTCATGACTAGCGGGGATGCTAGGGCATGGTGATCGACTAGCGGGAATGCTAGGTCGTGTTACATGATTAGTGAGGATGCTAAGTCATGGGTTGTTTGCATATATTCACTGTCATATTGCACTATTGTCCACTGTTTTGAGATATTAGCATAACTTTTGGTGTAAGGTCAAACCTACGAATTCACCAACTTTTATTGTTGACGTTTTCGAGTATCATTTTCAGGTGTGTCAATTAAAGGTATGTGAATGATGTTGGAAGATTAAAGATGTAAACCCATGGGGGTTGGGTCAAGACGATTTTTTAGTATTTTACTGTCAAGTCTTAACTTGTAAAATTTATGTAAATCCAAATTTCTTTTTTTGTAAATTGTAAAGTGTATGATCTTGTATCTTGTGTGATGAGTGGTATCGTCGTATCCTGTGTTTTCGCCACTGACGGGGTGTGACAGATTGGTATCCAGAGCCAAGGTTATAGAGAATGCCGGTTTTTATTAAATAAAATAAAAACACAACTCTAACCAAAGGGAAGTCTATTTTTTATTAAAACCTCGAACATGATGAAAGTCAACTAGCCCGAGTAGTTCACGGTAATTCATAAATTACGCATAGCCTGATCAACTATGCTTAATTTATGAAGGACTATGAAATAATGGGGTTAGTTTTCTAAAGTTATGTTAGGGGGGGGGGGAGAAAGGATGTGTGAGTAATGAGACCACCTAAAAATGATAGGATGTAAAATGATGAGAACATACAAGTGTTGTGTTGAGTAGCATATTGTTTGGTGGATTGCAATGCTGCCTTAGTAGTAGTAGTGTGCGATGCCTTGAGAATGTAGGTAAAAATTATCGCGGGTTGCGATGTTGATTGATTGATGTTGGCTGTGCTTGCCTTAGAGTAGTGCATGTTGCCTTGAGAGTTTTAGTGGAAATGTCGCAGATAGCGACATGAATTTAAGGGTTGCCTTTTTGTGGATTATGTGCTCTATGTGATGACTTAGAGGGCTCTGTTCGCGTATCGAACAATGGTCGGTGTTTATTTGTTGTTCCGTTATTTCTTCCTGATATAGTTATTTTATAATATATATATATTTATTATATATATATATTTAGCACATATTATATATATACCATAATATATATATACATTACTTATATTTACACTATGTATCTATTACCATATGTATATATACACATATGTAATTATTATAAACATATGTATATATAACATATGTATATTATATATATATTATAATAATATATATATATATTATATATATAGATATATAGGACACATATACATATCATATACTACACATATATATCTATATATACTATATACATATGTTTATATACTATACTTATGTATATATATATACATATGTACTTTATCATATACCATATATATATATTTACTATATAAACTTACTATATTTTCGGTTATTAAACATCTAATTCGAACGCTATGATGATTTGTGATGATTTGTATATGTTAGCATCATGATGCTGTTAATTTGGATAGTGATATTTTATGAAATATTTATACCCTTCTTATCGTGTTATCACAAGATGTCTACCCAATGTTTGTTGACCCAGAGATTTCCACCTAGGCTGACGGAGCTCAGAGTCCCCGAGTGCCCGTACCATTTCCTGAGGATCCTTATGAAGCTATTAGGCAGGCTTGTTTAGTTGAGACGGACACTGAGTCCGAACCTTTTGAGGACCCTGTTGAGACTGAGACACATGAGTCATCCCACACTGTAGCATCACCCACTTCACTACCTGATAGTACACCACCCACACATCATACTAAGGAGTCAGAGGATTCTGACACGTCCGGTGCGAGATCCACGTCATCGGATTTCACCGCACCACTTTCATTAGATCACCCACTTACCCATACTTCACCCACCTTGGTTCCATTTCTCTGTAGGACCGCATGTATGGCCGTGCGTGTTTCGCCTGCGATGTCACCTGGCCTCTCTACCAGTATAACAGAGGTGGCAACTATGTCAGATTTAGCGTTCCGTAAGAGGTTTAGGTACTCTTACGAGACTTCACCAACATCATCACCACTAGACCTTCCCTTACGGAAGCGTTCTCGGGGTACATCTGAGTTAGTAGAGGAGGTTGAGGAGTGGGATGATGAGGAGGAGGACGAGGAGGTAGAGGAGAGTTCAGGTTTTGATAGTGAGAGCGAGAACGCATAGGACGAGGGTCCTAATGCAGAGGACGAGGGTCCTGCTGAAGGGGATGTGGGTCTTGCTGCGAGGGACAAGGTTCTCGGTATGAGAGTTGAGAGTCTTGGTTTAGGAGGGAACGAGGCTGTACTTGAGGGTCAGCAGCGAGCAACCCCGGTTGTGAAGACATCCATGGGTGAGTCTTTAAAATTGGGTTATGGGGCGTTGAGACATCGGGAGATAGCGTCGAGGGAGGGCTAGATGCCCTGTGTATTCGAGGTAGGTTAGAGTTCTGGATCTGTACCAGAGCTTGAGAGACTAGAAGGAGTGTCGGCACTTAGGTAGCCCACACTCACTATATGGATAGACCCAAAGGATGGTAGGGCTTACATTGATGTTCCTGCTTACCCACCACCAGTGCCACCCGTTCAGACACCGCCATCTCCTGAGTGGTCGTCTGGTTCACTTCCTATTTCTACAACACCTTCTATCACTCTTTCACCTATTTTATCACCTATGATACCACTGACCGTTCCATCGCCTGTAGCTTCACCTGCTACAGTTAAGGCTGAGGGATTTTTGACCGAGCTGGGAGCCCAAGTTGAGATGCAGGAAGGATTGATTCATGATCATACGGTACGATTAGGGGATCTATCACCTGCTTTGTTTGAGAGGTATGATAGGGATATATAGGAGTTGTTTACTAGGTCAGGGGCAGTCAGGGATGAGATCTTCTCCCAAAGATATCGACCTAGGAGCCTAGAGCATGAGCAAGAGAGGGTTGCAGTGACTTTTGGAGCAATTTGGAGACCAATATTAGCCTTGCTCTTTAAAAAATTCGTACCTCTAGTGCTGTAGGTATAAAGAACTATGATATTGCACACTGAAAACTCGTTTTTAAGTCTTCTATTTATAGTGTCTGAAAAAGACTCGATACCTATTGGGATGGATTCCTTGGAGTGCGCGCTACATTCGTAATAAATCTTTGATTTCATTCCCAATTTACTTGATTTACTGTATCATCGAATAGTTATCTTCATGGGATAATGAGGCCGTATGTAGAACAGAAGTGAATACGCCGTAATGGTAAGAAAAGATTGGTCAAACGCGTTTTCTTTGTGAAGTCCTTGGCGCAAGATACCCCGTATCTCTTAAGTTGTGATACGACGTATTGGTGGAAATTTCAGGCAATCTTTAAATAATCTTCGTTTAGCTCACATATTATGCGCCTTATTTAAGCTAGTCCTCACAAAACACGTCTCCTGAAATAATAATACATCATCAACTTTGAAGCAATTAAGTACCAAATAATGCAATAATTATATAAAACTGGGCAAAACAGATGGGATAAATGATATAATAAAGTGACGTTATTTGATGTCCACACAAATACTACCCCCACTTGAATCCTAAACTTGCCTCAAGTAGACTTAAGAAAAAATTTCCGGTTTATGAAAATGTGTCCTACCCAAAGTTGATGGATTTTTCCCATTTAAAGCCATTGTTTTGTTCCTATCCACCTTTACATAACCAAGCTCCTCACGAATATTGAAATCAAACACTCAGAATCACACAACTAATCTAGGGTGCAACATTAAGTAGACCTCAACTTGCTCGATCTCGTGAATAAATTCATATCATAGGCTTGGCAAGGATACAAACATACTCTACCGACTAAAGCCAAGGAGAGAACAGTCAAATCTAAATTAATGTTAAGAAGGCTTATGGTTAATCAATTCAACAAACTTTCACCATATGTACACACAAACAAGGAACTGTATCGTACATACACGTCAGTAACAACGGAATAGACATATACAATCCGAACACCTCCTTGTTCGTGTTTAACCAGCGTTAGATGAATAATGATAATCGGGAAGGGAGCTTCCTAACTTTCACCGAAAGTAGTCATCCAACAAGGCACTGAGACTGCATACATAGCCGTAACGAACAGAATAGTCATGCATGCTCGAACAAGTCCTCGTTCGAGTAGACACTAAGGTTAGTTGCTAGGAAAGGAAAGTAAAATGAGTGTTAAGTAAAATTAACGAAACAAATAGATTAAGCCAACAAATAAGGTACGGTTACTAGTAACTTTCCCCCGACCATTCCATGACAAAGACTCGAACATATAGACAAACGCCTTGATCACAAAAATTGAAAAAAGACAACTTAAGTTGGCGTTCCATAACGTCAACTTCCCATAAACATCGAACACCCTCACAGAATAAAACAGGTATCATCATTTAACACCCTAAAAAATTAAACCCGCACTAATTTCATAGTTTTACATAAGTGGTGATATCGAACCACTTTATACAAGACTTTACAAATCGTTGATTTTTGTAACGTATCAACAAATAATCGATCCTTCCAAGCGATTCCTTCGGTATAAACTTCTTTTGAACCGACTATTTTTCTCCCATCTTCTCTTTTTTTTGCTCTTTTTTTCAAACAATACATCATAAATCTCGGTTTGGTTTCACTTTATTCACTATCATAATTCATCCGGATAATCTTTTCCTGGTAAAACTTCTTCTTTGGACATGATTCATAATCGCGAAAGTAGCGAAACTTACGAGCTACATATTTTTCCCATTGCATTGTGCAATTTCCTGACCATTACAGAGATAGAAAAATTTCACTTTGACGACATGAAATACAAAGAACTATACATGAAAGCAACTAAGCAACAAGGTAAAATCGGCTTAATCTACAAAACGGTAGGCTAAGGGGCAAAGTTGTAACGAAACATATAATATGTGTAGAAAAAGAAAGGAATGATCAACAGTTTGTTTCTAGGGATTTTATACTAAAAATGAGAGTAATCAAGGGTTACAAACTGCAGTTTAACTAACCAGTGTTGGATAGTATAATTTTAACGACACCGTAGGCTAACCTGGTTAAAAAAATCCTAGAAATATATCAGTTAACTGTTCTTACCATCTAAATCCAGAGTACTAATCATGCAGTCTCGAGTGATATAACAGGCCAAGTTCTAAAGTCCACTACAATCACCGCACAAACTCATAAATTTTGTGGTAATTTAAGTAGACAGTTGGAAACGGAATAGGCTTAATTCTCACACTATGTATCAAGGGTTATAGTGCGCTAGGTAATGTAACTAGTGATTTTTACAAAAGTCATGCTAAAAAAATTTTAAATTTTGGCCATTTTAAGCACTTTGCATGTTATTTTGTAAAAAAGAAGACAAGTACGTTCTAATTCTCAATCCCCCACTTAAATTATACAATGTCCTCGTTATATAGATAAAATAATAAATAATAAGGAAGAATAGAATTAGAACGGAAAACTCCCTGATGTTTTGCTCGTGATATTTCTCCAAGATGAGTCCGTGAGCAAAAAGTGTGTTGACTAGGGCTTCAGCATGCCCGGATAAGTTCAACACATGTCTTTTTCATCATATACCATATCATAGTTTCAGCAAGGTCCTGTATAAAAGATTAGAAGACAAGTGCAAATTCTATCTCGCTACAATGGTACAAGAAAACAATTAAACACACAACTGTACAGGGATCAATACGCCGTATCCCAAACCTTTTTGATACGCCGTATTGTTCCTGTAGAAACCATTAAATTACTAGAAATTACATATTAAGTTTTAAAAACTAATAACGTCCAGACAGCTCTATACGCCGTATCCAGAGGGGTTCGATACGCCGTATATAGTGTCTGGGAAGACAGACTCGCGCAACAAATAATTAAAATGCGAAAAACAATTAAAATGACCGGGTTGTCTCCCGGGAAGTACTTTTGTTTCAGCTGGTCTTTAAGTTCGACCTTTTTCTAATTTAACCCCATCCTTGTAAAACAACTTAGGGTCGAACGAGATGCCAAATGGAACATACAAATTCTTGATTAGGAAAATGAATGACATCCCATTGCTAAGATGATTACAAGTCATGATATTAACATTTAGATTCTTGATAAAAGTTTCAGTTTTGAAAATTTTATGAGATGTATCATGACTTGTTTCCAAAAGCTTATTTGGCCCTTGTGTATCAACATTTATTACATTAGGTAATGGTATGACAGACATATCCCCTAAAGGTTGCTCAATATCGATTTTATCATTATCATTGCACGTATCCGATTTTAGATCATCGGGATAAATCACATTAAAAGGAAATAAATCATTAAAGTATAAAACGTTTTATTCCTTTTCATCACATTTGGACAATGATGTTTCATTATTAAATTCATCGATATGTTGAGGACTTACGATATGTTCAGTTAAGAAATCTGATTTAGACGTTAGAGCATCATTGTAAGCAATTGTTGGAAATTCATTGTCAAAATCTTTAAAGAAGTCTAAATCGTTAGAATAATTAACCACATGCTCGGGTGACGGAAGTGAAGGCATATTGACTTTATCATTATCATTTTCAAAATCCGTTTTCAAATTGTTGAAATAAATTATTTTATAAGAAAATGAATTTTCGTCATAAATTACCGTGTAATCTTCATCATCGGATTCGTCAAACGATATTCTAAATTCAATTTCAGTGGTCGTTAAGTAGAACGTACCGTAGGCTACAGGAGAGTGTTACTTTCAGAGTTACATGTCCGTTAAAGACTATAGCAGGGAATTCAGTTCAACATAATTGAGGTCATGACCGTTCTTCATATCATACCATTATCTTACCGATCTTAGCAGTATTCCCCAGTTAAACACCTTACACACGACTATGAAGCTTTTTCTTCCTCGAAGCCTGATATACTCCTCCATAGTAAAATGTAGGGTCGTCCATTTTAACGCTGTTGATAAATCGCTAGAAAGAACACTGTTCAAAAATCATAATACGCAATATGCGTAAGATAGATAGAGTCGAAATACCGGTACTGTTAAAAAAAATTTATACGCCAATCCAGAAGATGAATACCGACGTATGAGTATTCGTCTCAAAATGTTTAAAACAGGCCGTAACAAAGCACACAAAACACACAATACACAAAAAAAAAAGAATAAAAATACAATGCAGAAATAAAACAAAACAAGCAAAGCACACAAGGCGATATATACAAACAGAATTTAAAATAATTAGATTACACTAAACTAATTTAAATTATTGGTTAGAAATATCTAATAAGAAATAAAGTTTAATTTATTTCACATCCCTGGAACGGCCCAAAAACCTGATGTGTTGACGGTAGGGCCAATATTTGATTATCAATTTTAAATTTTATATTTAACCGAACAAAACCTAAAACAATACTAATAACGAAGGCAGTGTACCTGGTCAAGATGAGTCTCGTAAAGTATGGTGAACGAACACTAAGAGGAAAATTAATCCTAATTCTATCATTATTTTAATTAGTTTATTACCGGTTAAAACCCTATGCTATGTAAGTTGTTCTAATGTATGGAAGTTTTTTTAGCCTGAGAGACTGGCAAAGGGATTGGTGGAAAACAAATCCTAATTCGAATACACAATACAACACAAAAGATGAAATTAGAAGATAGAAAAGCCGGTACAAGCAAATTATAGGAAAATGGTATTAGCCATATTAAATCCGTTCAATGCAGGTTTGTTTTTTTAAGTGCAATGATTTACTTATCATGAAAACTGCATTCAATCTTAAGACTTAGGCGGGACATCATCTTAAGACCTCTACACGATAAATCCGGTCACAATTAAACGTATCCGCAAAAAGCATCCTTTAGTTTTAATATATAATCTATCTTAAGAGACTTAAAGCATTGGTGATCCTAGTTAACACCCTAGCCCAACGAGGGACCTTTACCCACTATGTTTGAATGGTGTTTTATATACTGGTAGTCCACTATTCCAATCTTTATCAGTAAATTAAGAGCATGATTGCTGAAACATAAACGGGTCACCTACCGGTCCAACTAAGCTCATAATTCAAAGACAAAGACAGATAGTTATTAGGTGATCCTATTGGACCAGACAATAAGAAACCCGATATGGAGAGCTACCCGATAATCTAGATACTTGGTCCTGTATCACTAAACCAATTGAAATGATAGGATCGGCTATATACAAACACATAAACAAGTATGAGGTGATAAACATAATTAAGCAATCAACAATAAATTAAGAAATTGATTTTTAAAACAAACCAAACATTAAACTTTCATTAAGATGGCTATTACCCGAGGGTATTAGCCAACAACCATTATAATTATACAAGCATAATCAAACAATTGAAAATCGAACGATTAAGAGAGTAAAAATTACATGATGTCTTCTATGGATTCGTGATCAATGCTTAACCTTGGTGGTTGATCTTCTCTTCTAAAATTCGTCTTTATGAGTACGGATAAAAAGCATATGAAATGCACCCTGAAAACTATTTTTCATCTTCTATTTATAGTGTCTGAAAAAAGACACGGATACGCCGTAATCCAGCAAGGTCATACGGCGTATTGGCTGGATTCCTTGGAGTTCGCGCTACGTTCGTATAAATCTTTGATTTCTTCCCAATTTAACTTTAATTGACAATACCTTCGAATAGTTTATCTTCATGGATTACGGCGTATGGAGAAAAAGTTGGATTGAGGCCCAATTTGAATACACCGTATCTGGGAAATTGTCAAACGCGTTTTCTTGTGAAGTCCTTGGCGCAAATACCCGTATCTCTTTAGTTGGACAATAACTAAAACCATAACCCACACAAACCCTACTACACCACCAACCAAACACCGCAAAAACACAGACCTACAACCAAAACCCCATAACCAAAAAACACCAAACCCGAACACATACCACAAGTACAAACAAACTACACCAACAAACACACGAAAAGAAACACATAAACTACAACCATACACCACACCTAACACAAACACCAAACATCATCTACACGAAACGAACGTATTGGTGAAATTTCAGCAATCTTCAAATATCTTCATTTTAGCTCCAAATTATGCGCCTTTTAGGTCGTCTTCACAAAACACTCCTGAATTACTACATTTATCAACTTTGAACCAATTAAGTACCAAATAATGAAATAATTATATAAAAGTGGGCAAAACAGATGGGATAAATGATATAATAAAGTGACGTTAATTTGTAAAGTCCATCCACCTGATACTTTCACCGCCACCTTGGTCCATTTCATCTCCATAGACCGCACATCGAAGGCCGTGCAGTTTTGCCAATGATGTCACTTTGGGCCTCTATGTCGGATTCACGTTCCGTAAGAGGTTTAGGTCCTCTTACGAGACTTCACCATCATCATTACCACTAGACCTTCCTTCACGGAAGCGTTCTTGGGGACATCTGAGTTAGTAGAGGATGATAAGGAGGAGGATGAGGAGGAGGAGGACAAGGAGGTAGAGGAGAGTTTAGATTCTAATATTGAGAGCGAGTGACGCAAGAAGACAGGGTCCTACTTGTAGAAGGAATAGGAACCTGCTGCACGGGACAAGGTCTTGTTGCGGGGATGAGGTCCTAGTATGAGAATTGAGAGTCCTTGGTTTAGGAGGGGATGAGGCTGTACCTGAGGTTCAGCAGCAGGCAGCCCTGTTTGTGAAGATAGCCGTAGGTGAGCCTCTAAGATTGGGTTATGGATCTGTACCAGAGCCTAAGAGACCAGAGAGAGTGTCGGCACTTAGGCAGCCCACACTCACTAGCATTATAGCCTAGAGGTGGTAGGGCTACATTGATTGTTCATGCTTACCCACCGACCAGCACCAACCGTCAGAAACACCAGCCATCTCCTAAGTGGAACGTCTGTTCACTTCCTGGATTCACCAACACCTACTGACCATTCCCTTCTCCTATTCACCACCCATGATACCATTGACCTTCCAATTGCTAGAACCATATCACCGCTACGGTTGAGGCTGAGGGATTTTTGACTGAGTTGGGAGCCCAAGTTGAGATGCAGGGAGGATTGATTCATGATCATACGGTACGATTAAGGGAGCTATCATCTGCTTTGTTTGAGAGGTATGATATGGATATATGGGAGTTGTTTACTAGGTCAAGGGCAGTCAGGGATGAGATCTTCACCCAGAGATATCAACTTAGGAGCCTAGACCATGAGCAGGATAGGGTTGCAGTGACTTTTGGAGCGATTTGGAGACCAGTATTAGCCTTGGAGTCATGGGCAGGTCAAACGAATGCATAGAGAGCAGCTATGTGGTATGCCATTGGTGATACACAGATAGAGAACCAGGAGTTGTGATTGCAGATCGCAACGGACACACGTGCATGGTTGGATTTGGTTGAGATTGTTACTAGTATGAGGAGAGGGCAGGAGCCAAGAGGAGATGTGTGGGATTTGATTAGTAGTTTGTGTATATCACTAAACCGAGTAGTGTTGGTTAGTGTCGGTAGTATGATTAGAAATGTTTTTTTAGTACTAGTAGTTATGACTAATCCTTATTAGTCGTTAGATGATTTGTATTGAAATAGTTTTTATGATAGTGAAGGAAATTTTGTTTGATATTTTGAAAAACGTTTTTTTAGTGATAAGTAGTATTTTTGTGTTATTATCGATTGGATGGATAAGATCAGTCTTGTGAGCACAGTTACCCATGCGTGGTTGTGTTACGATTAGTCGCTCGTGTTAGGGCGGACACCCATTCCTTGTGAGGGTTATTGTACGATTTAGTTGGTATATTCCGTAAACTTGAAATATATTTAAGTTGTTCGATTATACCGTTTCATTAGACAGGCTAATAGGAAGGTGAGAGATTGTGAATGGTCACGGGGAAAGTTGGAAGGAATTGTAGTGAACCGAATTTGGAATCCGATCATACTTTTTCATGTGTAAGCTTTTGAGAGGTATATTGACTATCTAAGTGAAGTGAGATTTAAGGTACTCGTTGAGTAGGATTGATTTGGAAAAAGTTTAAAGCAAATAATGATGAGGTCTAGACAATGAAATGGTCTTCCTAGAAAGGTAGATCCTGGAGTGTTTGACCAAGTAGGGTTTACTTGGGAATTTTGAGTGAGTATTGGCAAAAGAACCGTAGACGTTCTTGAGAAAGTAGAGGGTGAGTCATATTATGTAGAACACATACCTTATAGGGTTAGTCCCGTTGGTTGAATAACCAAAAATTTTGGCGGTGCCAAATATGATAGAATAGTCGTCTCATCAAGGACTGGATCGTATTCAGACACCCGACTAAGAATGTATGACCTAAGTTTGGAGAAATTGTGAAACTAAGGAGATAGTAGGAAAGACTGTCGTGATTGTGTGAATGGACGTAGATTAACCATGAGAAAGTGTAGGAATTGGACTGTGGAAAAACTTAGTCTTTAGAGGATTCGGAAGAAACCTTGTTTGAAAAGACTAAACCCTAGTGATCAAATGTGATACGTCAAGGAATGGAATTTCCTTTCGATGTTGTGATTCGATGATTGAGTTGAATTTCGGGGCGAAATTCCTTTAAGGAGGTTAGACTGTGATAACCGAAAACTTGTCCAGGGTTAAGTATTATAAAATATTATAATTACGTATTTTGAAGTCTTTCGACCTTGTCAGTTTTCCTGATGAAAAGTTGACTTCAGTTTGACTATTTTGCGTAAAACGGTTACGGTTTAACCGAGATTTTTGGAGGAGCCTTGAATTTTGGGAGAAAATCACTTTGATTCGTCTTTATATTTCGGAGTATTTTGTTGGTATTTTAAATAATTCCGGGAAGCTTTCCCGTGATCCCCGAAAATCGTCACGCAGAGCGTACCGGCATGACAGTTTATTTGGGAATAAGTTTAAGTGATTCGGAAGTGTGTAATGAGTTTATTTATTTAATAAATTCATGATTTAGAAAACGTTGGTTTAAAACGTAAATCGTTGGTGTGTGATTTGAAAGTTGTCAGAAAACGGTTAATTTTGTGAAATTCGGTAAAAAGACTGTAACGGCTGTTAAAGTGTAAATTTTGAGCAAGTCGATTTTGGCAAAGCATATTTTGGGGATTTAAAATGTTTTTACACTTGTGAGGATGATTCGGTTTAGGTTTAAACAAAAATTCATGTTTTCGGTCCTGACCCAGCCGACAACGTCTAAATAGAATATTTGTAGTAGGTTAAGGTGATATGTGTCGTATAAATAACCTAGATTTATGGAAGAGTAATTTTAAACGCAATGGGAATATTAATAAAACTTGAGTAACGTTTTAAATTGTCAAACTTTGAGTTTTTAAGCAATCCCGACACGAAAAGATGAACCCGAAACCCCCTAGGATCCCATTTTGGACGAGTAACAAGAAGGAGATAACAAGGCATATTTTTAACCTTGGTTGTCCATGAATGGTACCACCTTTTTTTGTTACAACCTCAAACCTTCTTTCATTCTTATTTTGAAATCAAGCAAAACAAAAAAAATACTCTCTCCCTCTCATTTTCGGACGAGCACCAAAACAACAAGAAACATTTGATTTTTGAAGATTACCAAGAACACGGGGTTAAAAGATCGATAGTGGGTCGATATTAGATAGAGACAGGTTATAGCAAAAGGTTTTTGGGTCTCTCCTTCTTGCGTCAAAACCGAACCGAACTCGCCAAAGTTGTAAGTTTTCTATATTTGATTTAAGTTGTACTTCTGTGCTTATTATGGTGTCTTAATACTAGTTGTACAAGTCGATCGTAATAAAAATTGATTCTTAAAAACAAAAAATGTATAAAAAGGGGTGTTTGTTTGCGTCAAATTCGAACAAAAGGAAACAAGGGTCGCAAGTTTAAATATTTTGGTTGTGGTAGTATTATTATAATTTTGTCAAAGTACTTTTTGGGCTTATTTTGAAAAATGCTTAAAAATAAGCTAGTAAGGGCTTATTTGGTTTCGGTTTATGAGTCGGTTTGGGCTCGGCCCAATCGTGTATGGTTTTGGGCTTCGGTCTCGGTCCGACGAGGGGTGGGCTCGGCCCACTTGGCCTCGGCTTATTTAAAAAGCTCATAAGGAGCTTATGGTTTTGGCTTATTTGGTTTTCGGACTCATTTGGTCTCGGGTTGGTTAAGCTTATGGCTCGTTTGGTTTCAACCACATGTGGACTTGTGACTTATTTTGGATAATTTCGTATATTAAGCTTATAGCTTATTTTAGTTTCGGCTTATATTTGACTTATGTTGGGTTCGGCTAGTATTTGGCTTATTAGTGACATATTAAGTCACGACTTATTTTGATTTCCGACTTATTTTGAGTTTCTGGCTTATTTGGATTTTCGATCATTATTTTGGTAGTTATTGGGCTTAAGGCAAATATGATTTTTTGGTATGTTATTGGACTTTATTATAAATAAGGGATGTTGGAACAAGCGATTGATTTATCGGGCTAAATACATTAAAAACGCTTTTAGATGGGCCGTGTAACGGCCCAATAGCAAAGAACGATGGTTAAGGGGAATTGAAGTTGGACTAAGAAAGTTTAAGTTGTGTTGATCTATCATTGAGCTTTCGGGCTCAAGAGGGGGAAAATTGATGTTTTGGATTTTGTAAACAGATGAATAGATTGATATAAGTTACGAAGATAGAAAGAGATTTGAGTTGGACAACTTTGTTACGGTTGGGGATGGACGCGTTAAAAATATGAACCTTTGGTATTTTGGTAAAATGGTGGAAATTGTGAGAAAAATAAATATTTGGTTGGGAAAACCTATGGGAATATTGTTGTACAAACAAAGGGTGCATGTTGAAATTTTGTTGAAAAAGTTTATACTAGAATAATATTTTGAAATAAATATTTTGGTCAAAACGACTACTAAAGTAACCAATAATTGGTGGCCTTTCTTACACTATAAAAAAAGTGGGTTAAGGTTGATTAAGTGAGTGTGATTGTCAGAGAGAATATGGCATACCTTTATATTTATCCGGTTATTCCGAGTAAAATAGATCGGAAAGTGATAATAATATTAGTACGTAATATTTAAAAGTATTGAATATATAATATATATATCTATCACTATATATATTATATATATAATATATTTTTGGGACAAATAGTTGATATTTTGGTTAATCTTTCAGGTTATCTAAGTTCTTAACTCTTCAATTTCTTCGTAGATAATGATTGCGATTGTTTGATCGTTTTGTTCGTTTCACGAACGGTGATTGATGTTTTGGATAAATGATGTTGATGTCACACTTAGCCCAAGTGTTTTGAGTCATTTTGAGTAATTTACCACACAACCATAATATCAGGTAAGAGTTTTGTTACGAAATCACGGTTTTGGTAAAAGATAACGATTTTGTAATGAGATGATGGTTTTGAGATAAAGAGTAAACGGTTTTTGGTGATAAAGGAAAGAGAGGTTGTGTTGTCGTGTGTACCGGACGCATTGAGAATGTCGTTGAAGTGATGAGATAGAAGAAACCGGAAACTATAGATCTTGCACTATAAGACGCAAACTTTATGTATTAACAGATAAATAAAGTGTCATAAATGATTAAGTTGTGGCCAGGTACTGCTGTGCGCTAACGTTGAGATTAATTGTGCGTTGAGTTTGAGATTTGTTGCACGTTTGCTATTATATTATTGAGATGAGTTCCGCCGAATTCTCATTTTCTACGTTTTGTTCTTTGGAGGAAAAGTGATACTGAAAAAAAAAATTTTTGGGTAGTTTTTGAAACTGTTTCTTTAATGTCCGGATACGTAGGTTTTGTTTTTTTAGACAATTATCGTGCTTAATGAGTTGCTATATGAATTGATGTGATTTTACTGCATGTACGGTGTTTGTAAATTGTCAAGAGTTGTGATTTTACTTGTTGCATGCATGGCATAGGGTGCATTTGGCAGGATTTTGCTGTCTAGTGTGGTCCTGCCCTAATATAGTGCCCAGATGTTAGGCTTTTTACGGTGCGTAAGTGGCATCATAGGGAAATGCGAATCTCTCAAGATGCATATTGGTATTGATGTTTCATGACTAGCTGTGGATGATAGGACATATAGTGATCGACTAGCGGGAATGTTAGGTCGTGTTACATAATTAGCTGGGGATACTAGAGTCATGGGTTTGTTTGCATTATATTCATGTCATATTGCTCACTATTGTTCCATGGTTTGAGATATTGGCACAACTTTTGGTTGAAGGTGTTCATTTGCCTGAATTGCTTTGCAAACCTACAGAAGAGGTACTCACAAACTTTTTGTTGACGTTTTGCGAGTATCATTTCTTTCCGGTGTCGTCAATTACAATGTAATTGAATGATGTTGGAAGACTAAAGATGTTAACCCAAGGGTTCTGGGTCTAAGCTGCTATTCTTTAGGTATTTTACTGAGCAAGCTTTCAATATGTAATTATATTTTTGTGGAGACTACTGTGTATTCACAAAAATTTCTTTCTTTGTCTAAATTGAAAGTATATGATCTTGTTATCCTATGTTGCGAAATGATAACTGGTATCGTCGCATTCCCGTTGTTTTTCGTCACATAAACGGAGGTGTCGACACGGCTTGTTATCCTACGAGATGAGTTAAAGTGGTTCCCATTAAGATTAATATCTTGGGTTAGAGAGTTTGCTTGGACAAGTTGCCAACAAGGCTTAATCTTTCTTTGCGAGGCGTTGACATTCCATCTATCCTTTGTCCGCTATGTAGTATTGCCGTGGAATCTTCCTCACACCTCCTTTTCTCTTGTCAGTTAGCTCGCTCCTTTATGCTAAAGGTAGCTCGTTGGTGGAAGTTGGAAATTCATGACTTTAATTCGTATGGTGATTGGATTGTTTGGCTTAACAATATCCGGTTTCCTTCGAAGCTTAAGGAGATTTTGGAAGGTACTTGTTATGTCATGTGGTGGGTTATTTGGAAGTTTCATAACCAAGTTTTGTTCGGTCATAATCAGCCGCCTTTGGAGTTTCTTTTTGATGACATTGTTCGTTTGTCATATTCTTGGTGTTCTAATAGATGTAAATTTAATTATGATTGGAACGTTTGGATGAAATGTCCTAGATACTTCTCTTTGTAATCTCTTTTAGCTCCTTGCTAGTTTATAATAAAAAAAAATTTAGAACATAGTTTCTAATAAATTTGCCGCTCAAAAAAAAGATTAACTTACATTCTCGCGCTAGATAATATAGTAGCAGATATCTCCTAGAAACTAACTTACATTCTCGCGCTAGATAATATAGTAGCAGATATCTCCTAGAAACTGTTTTCTATATATATAAGCAAGCTAATTAAATTTTTTACCCTGTCCAATCAGTCGACAAATTTCGATATATATATATATGTTTGACTGGAGTATATAAGTTATGTACGTAACTGATCATTTTATTATGAACTTGAAATAAGAAAATATTTTATTATGAACTTGAAATAAGAAAATATGCCAAATGTCGTATATAGTATGTAGTCACTTTGGACGTTCTTTCAACATTCTAGACTAATTGTAAATTATAAATTTCGTATAATAAATTAATTTTTACGATCTGATAACTTGAAGTGGCAAACTGGCAATTGACAAGTTTAAAAGATATCTGTTTTTAAATTGCTCAATGATGCATATTGTCTTCACCAATTCAGATTTCAGAATACTTGCCTGTTTTCAAACTTGCTCAATGATAAAAAAAACTTGCGTCTTTGACTAACTGTTAACGAGTAGCTAAAAGACAAAGTCGGTGATAACGAAGATCGATACCTTGTCGAATTGAAAAATAACTTCAATGTGTTTTATATTGGTATTATTAAATAGTCAACTATATAGTTGCCCATAGTTCACACACATTTTCAACGGTCTTACCCAAGGTTGTCATGATCGGGATCTTACTTAGGATCGTTTTCGGCTTTTCAAGATCGTAATCGTAGGATTGGATTGGGATCGTAAGATTCTATGAAAACATATATATTTTTGTATAAGGTTGTTTTTTTTTTATATTTCTATATGTTTTTATATAATATTTTATATGATGAGCATTTACATATATCTTAAAAACACTTCAATATTTACATTTTTTATCCAAACATTCTTTAATAGCATTTTACATCATGCATTGATAATTTGTGTCTTAGAGAAATATTTAATTTTTTAAATTTTATTGGGTATATATGAAATCCCCCCTTATATGATAAACGAGTCTAAATGGATGATAAAAGAAAAAAGTTATATGTTCAAGTACAATGGTAATAGAACATTATATATATTGTAATACATACTTGCACAAAATTCATTCATGTTTCAATTGATAAATGAATGATATGGATAAAAAAAATACTACATACGTGCACCTACTTCATGTTTCAATCGTTAAACGATTATGGATAGAAAAAAATATGAAACCGTCTTGATGAAAATTTATAAACCTTAGCCTAAATTACCAAAAATCCAAAATAAGGCCATTCAATAAATGATAAGAGATAGTGAGTAGAAATGATATATAATTGGTGAAACATAGATTTTCTAAAACTTTATACATTTTAAAATTGGACGTATTATTACGGATGGAGTATTTACGTAAAAATCAACCTCATGGGGTCAGAAAACAACATTAGGGCATGTTTGGTTTTAATTTAACACAATAAGGGTGTTTGGATACAGAAAAAAACACATGGAGTGTGTTTGGGTTCTATATAAGCCACCACGGGGTGCGTTTGGGTTTAGAGAAGACAACCAAAGGATTGAGTTTGGATTTTAGCGAAACAACAAGGGTTTCATTTGGTTTATACACTTGATAATAAATAACACGGGACTTTATAAATTTTAAATCTCCGGTGTGTGTAAAATGGTATGGTTAATGGTTAAATAAATATGGTATTTATTAATTTGTTTGGTTATAAATATTATATAAATATATATTTAAAACACGTAGATATTTTGCAACGCGCGGTTGTTGAAAAGTGGAAGAAAAAGATAACTTTGGTTTTATTAAATAGGAGGGAAACGTTTATAACTGGGAAAGTAATGGTGTGAAATTTAGATATTCATTTCTATATTTATGCTTTCGCTAAACACTATATTTTAGAAACCGATAAAGGAACCAATATATATTTTAAAGATACATTAACTCATATTATACAATAACCCCACCAATGAACGAAAACTATACTTTTACAATGAGATAACTATTTTAGACACGACCCGTCGAGGAAACGAAATATAAATTTATAAAATATTATTTTATATTTCATAATTGTCCGCTAGAAGATAACATTCCATAATTGTTGTAAAAGCTTTACAAACATCGTTTGTTTAAACTATAACTTTAAGACGTGTGTCTACTTTTATGCAAGGACTTTTTATTAATTAAATTGGTGTCAAAATATCTTGTTTCAATTATTTTCTCACGTTTCTTATATAATACCTGTAAAGTATTATATACGTCACATTAATCTTTGGATTGTTTGTCTTTGTTATATAATTCACAGTGTGAGTTATATAAGGGTTATTTTCATAAGTATAATCATAAGAAACTATGTTATTGTCTATACTTTTGCGAATCACTTTCCATTTAACTATTTAACCACATGAACTATCGAAATGAGTGTCACGCTCAAACTTGATGTGTACTCGCGCCGCTCAGTGTCACGTGATTTCAGTCATAGCTCCTTGTTGCGCTTGTGAGTTTCGCAGATAACTGTGATTCATATCCTAGCTGTCAGAAAACTAATGCCCCGTATTAATTGATGATCTATACACGTTAGAAGCGTTATGGGATTATGCCCATATAGAGTAGTGCCTAAAGACCTAAATGTTCGCAAGCTTGTCTGATGATATGAGCGGCTTCATCTTCGTTCGTGATGTGCAATATTAGGATGCTGTGTGTCTGTCAATCGTTCTACATCACGAGGTGAGTTCTAACCTCGCTTTTTAATCTTTGAATGTTTTATATAACCCGCTGAGGGGGGATACATGCTGAAGTGTCTGACATAAACCTATGTTCCATTACACTGATCAGATACCTATTATAACCTGTGAATTGTTTTTAATACGATATTGTAGAGTTTATACGCCCTCGATAGAAATTTTACTGGGAATATGCTTAGAATATGTGCATGTTATATATTGGTGGAGGTGTAGAATGATCGATAATTGGCTATACGTAAATATGCTTTACATGGTTGATTACATGTTTGGTTTACATACTCGTTTATATACTCGCGAGGAGATAGAATACTTGGTTAAATTTTTGAACGTAAACACATACTATAGTTTTATGATTATGGATTAGCTTAAGTTACATGAACTGTTAATTACTCGGAGGGTAACCGCGAATGTTATAAGATATATCTATTTGGGATTGACAATCCCCGTTCGGGTGACTAGCTATCACTGGGAACGAACGTTATACCATGTCGGATTACGATTGGATTGGCGCCTGCGGGGCCAACAATCACATACACATATTATTGTCAGAAATGCCCGGGTGTCCTTGGAGGGGATACCTATGATGGGTACATATCATATTCATTAATGCCCGGGTGTTCTTGGAGGGAACACCCACGATGGGAACATATTCTTTTATTACTGCCCGGGTGTTCTTAGAGGGAACACCTACGATGGGTACACTTTTACTGTGCCTTGAATAAAGTGGCATACATACAAGTCTACGTCGCAGTTTCATGAACTTAGAGTAATCGTAATCATTGTTTTATACTCACACGGATATTTACTGTCCCTTGAATAAAGTGGCAATACATACTAGAAACATTTTGGTGACATTAAATTGGTCATGCATTCTTTATAAATCTTTAGGATAAGATTGATACATTTTGGTGACATTAAATTTATCATGCATTCTTTATAAATCTTTGGGATTTTTACATGGTACTGTGATGACACAGTGGACAAATACATTCATTTGAAACTTACATTCATATTTAAACTAACCTATGAACTCACCAACTTTATGTTGACCGTTTTAAGCATGTTTTTCTCAGGTGATATAGATACTTGGCTTACTTGAAGTGCATTGGAGTCTATACATTCAAGTTTTTTTTTTCATGGTGATGCAATTATGGGATAAATGTTATATCAATTTCAAGGAAATCAACGAGGATTTTATTATTCAACGACCATTTAAGGTCGTCTCTTGTATCTTAAGCGCTGTTGAATTAAGAAGGTAAGCACCCAAGTTGCATTCCGCTGCGTGGTGATTTTTGGGGTGTTATCAGATTGTAATCAAAGCACTTGCTAAAGAGAACAAGGTTGCATATTTATTACCCTAGGACTAATAACCGTTTCATAAACAAATGCATCACATATTCAATACAATTTCAAAGTGAAAAACATTCACCTACTTGCTAATCATTCGTTAAGTCGCTCAAATGAGTCCCGAACCGCTTTTATCAAAAAGTATATGAAAAAGTTACATAATAAACCCTACACTATTTGAGACTTGTCACTTTTGATTTAAAGTTTTAATATAAATACATTTTTATTTCAAAATTTCATTATACATCTCATATATACACACACACTCTTTTTAATTCTCTCTCTCCCTCCTCCCATGTCCGGCCACTCCACCGCCGCCGGCCACCACCGGCCGCCGCCGGAAAACTTTTCCGGCGGGCTTTTTCGGCCAACACCAAAAATACTCCCCACAACCGGATCTATTCGACCCACTACCTCACTCGCCTCCACTCGCCACCACCACCACCCGCTGTCGCCACCGCCACTCTTTCACCTCCACCGTCATCATCATCGTCATAACGACACCACAAGGGTGTTTGTCTCGGTGACAGCCGCCACCCACCAAGGGTGGTTTTGTTTCGGTGGTAATGAACCACCACCACCAAAGGGTGCTCGTGTTGTGGTTTAACCGAAACCACCACTGTCTTTACCATCATCATCTCATTATAATCATTATCTCGTCACCACCTCAACACCATCACCACCACAGCGGTTACCACCAACAACACCATCGCCACGGGTCCGTTTGGTTTTATAAGCACTAAAGAGTGTGCATTGGTTGTGGGTTTATAACACTCGACAAGGGTGCGTTTGGGTCGGGTTAGGTTGTGGGACAGCCGGGTTTGTGGGTTCGGGTAGACCCGAAAAAGGGTGTGTCGGGTTGTTTGGTCGTCGGGGTTGGTTTGGCTGCCACCACTAGGGCGCGTTTGGTTGGGTTGGACAGCCGAGGGGAGGGGGGTGTTCGTATCGGGTCAGCCATAAAGGGGTGATTGTTGACTATGGTTCTTACCACAGTTGGGGGTGCGTTTGGTTTTGAGGGTTATAACACCACAAGGGTGCGTGTGGTGGGACAGCCGCACCACTCGGGTGTGAGTGGTTTTGTTTTTATCACAAGGGTGCGTTGGCTGTGATAGTCTAAAAGGGGGGGGGACTGTTTGGTTGATAGAAAAATAACTAGGGTTGTTTGGTTTATGTGGTCTCACGAATTAAGGAGGGGCGTTCGATTGGATAATGGTACAAAAAGAGGGGTATGGTTTAAGCGAGAGTCATGACGGACGTGTTTGGTTTAGCAAAACGACGAGGAAACAACGAGGGTTTGTTTGATTTTATATAAAAAGAGTTCGTTTGAAACGACTAATAAAAATCAACTTTAGGTTTTAATAAATATTAAAACCGGATAAATATTTATTGGTGGTTTTAATCGGCTAAATAAATATAATATTTATCAATTGGTTTAAGTTAGATATAATGATATATATATATATATAACCATATGATTACGCAAAGTTGAATAAACTTTATGAAACATTTGTACCTCAAAAAGAGAATTCTCGTGAGTAGTTGTACTTTGCCTATGATTTAACAAATAATGTTTCAAAAACACCTTTTGTGACATGAACAACTAACTTGGTGAAACAATTAGAAAACAAGACTACTAATACTTCTTCAAGTAAAAGTAAAATTGCTTTCAAAGTGGTTCAAGGAAACATTAATAACATCAAATTTGTTATCAAGGACGATTGGAAACAACGTCTTGATAACAATTAGCGTCAAGAAATTTCCAGTGAGATAAAAGTTTTGGTCAAAGAACTTCTTATTCCACTTGCTCAAAGAACTTTCAGAAAGGAGCTTGACGATCTTAAGTCTTAAATTGAATAAAAGGTATGTAACATCCAGGAATTTTCAGAATTTTAAAGGACTATTTTAACCTTTGACTCTTCAAGTCTGACTTGACTTTTGACTTTTGGTCTTTTATTGTCACATAAAAACGATTACCACGTAATTGGTAAGAATTTTCGGAACATATTTCAATAATAAATCGTAATTATTATTACACACCTCGAGTACAAAGTTATTTTTAACTTATTTGATTCGAAAACGAAAAAGGATATATATTAATTCATAGTTGATTTATCAAAAACGAACCACTAAATCATGTTTTCATTATTCGGACTCTAAAGCAATTTGATGTAAAACGACATTCCTAACAACTTTTCAGTTTTGCCCGAGACTTGAAAACAAGCAGAAGAGGGCTAAAACAGCCTCGCAAAGTTTTGAAAACTGCACACAACGGGTACCGACACACAAAAATAATTAAATTACGTTTAATTATCACGTTTTATTAAATAAAAATATTTAATAAATTTGTTATCATTTTATTTGGTAACGTTGTTAAAGACGCAAATATACGGGTTAAAAATGTATTTTTATTTTTACTTTCGGACGAGACATAACCGGGTTTCCAAACGAATAACAAATATCTTTATAAATGTTATAAAAATATTTACGAAATACTATCAAATGAATACTCATTTTTCATGGAAAAATTATTTGGAACACAATGGCGCAAGTTTCGTGCGTTGAATCGTCCGTTAAGTGGTTCAAACGAGTCCCGAACCATATTTTACCAAAAGTTACACTTTTGGTCCCTGAGGAAACATTTACAAATTAACCCCCCATCTATTAGTAACATGTCATCTTTCTTTATAGTTTATATATATATATATATATATATATATATATATATATATATATATATATATAAATTATAAATTTAATTTTCATTTACATTTATATAAACACACACATCTCCATTTCATCTCTCTCCCTCCCCAAATCCGGCAGCCACCTCCGGCCACCGTCACCGCCGCCGTGCCGCCACCGGAAAACTTTTTCGGCGATTTTTTTCGGCGAACCCAAAAATTATAAAAAGATAGATCCGTCCCGGATCTATCCGATCCCCACCACCACGCGCTGCCACCACTGCTGCCGCCACACCGATGCACCACCACCACCACAAGACCATCGTCATCATTATCATTATAACACCACCATCATCACCACCTCCACCACGTCGCCATCATCACCGCCACCACAACCACGACCCACAAGGGTGCGTTGGTTTGTCTTGCTCAGCCGACACCACAAGGGTGCGTTCGGTTTGACAGAAAACCCAAAAAGGGTGCGTCCGTTTTGTGGTTAAACAACACAAGGGTGTTGTTTCGGTGGCTTAGCAGCAGGGTGCGCATGGTTTGTCCTAAGCCCCGAAAAGGGCGCGTTGGGTTGGGGTCAGCCCCGAAAAGGGTGCGGGTGGTTTGTGTTTTCATCGAGTAGGGTACGTTCGGTGTTGTGTTTAGCACCATAGGGTGCGTCCGATTTGTGAGTCACCCACGAGGGTGCGTTTGGCGTGTCTAAGCACCATCGGGGTGCGTTTGTTTTTGGTACTCAACAGTTAGGGTGTGTCGGTTTTGTTATAAACACCAACTGGTGCGTTGGTTTCATGTGTAAAACATCCACGAAGGACGTGTTTGTGTCTGTGGTGAAAACCACTACGAGGGTGGTGGTTGTTTTGACAAAGAAGCCCACAAGGGTGCGGCTGGTTGGTGTATCGACAGCCCTTACGGCTGCGTTTGGTTTATAAAACCCGACAAGGGTACGTTTGGCTGTTCAACAGCCAAATAGGGGTGTTTGTTTCGGGTCAACCACCATATAGGGTGCGTTTGGTGTTAAAGACAAGCACAAAGGGTGCGTTTGGATATAGATCTAGCACTAAGGGTGTGTTTGGTTGTACAGAAGCACGGATAGGGTGCGTTTGGCTTGGTAGAAAACAACATAGGGCATGTTTGGTTTATTTACACAATAAGGGTGCGTTTGGGATAACAGAAAAACACAAGGAGTGTGTTTGGGTTTGAAATAAGCACCACGGGGTGCGTTTGGGTTTAGAGAAGACAACAAAGGATGCGTTTGGTTTAGCGAAACAACAAGGGTTCATTTGGTTTATACACTTGACTAATAAATATAACACGGGACTTTATAAATTATAAATCGGAACTAAAATGGTGGTTAATGGTTAAATAAATATGGTATTTATTAATTTGTTTAGTTATAAATATTATATAAATATATATTTAAAACACGTAGATATTTTGCAACGCGCGGTTGTTGAAAAGTGGAAAAGAAAACATTAGGTTTTATAAATAGGGGGAAACGTTATATAACTGGGAAAGTCATGATGAAATTTATATAATTTCCTATATTTATGATTCACTAAAACTGCTATCATTTTAGAAACCGATAAAGGAACCAAGATATATTTTAAAGATACATTAACTCGTATTATACAATAACCCCACCAATGAACGAAAACTATACTTTTACAACGAGAAATATAAATTTATAAAATATTATTTTATATTTCATAATTGTCCGCTAGAAGATAACATCATAATTGTTGTAAAAGCTTTACAAACATCGTTTGTTTAAACTATAACTTTAAGACGTGTGTCTACTTTTATGCAAGGACTTTTTATTAATTAAATTGGTGTCAAAATATCTTGTTTCAATTATTTTCTCACGTTTCTTATATAATACCTGTAAAGTATTATATACATCACATTAATCTTTGGATTGTTTGTCTTTGTTATATAATTCACAGTATGAGTTATATAATGGTTATTTTCATATGTAATATATACAGAATATATTACATACTTTGCGATCACTTTCCAATTTATTTATTTAACCAACCACCAAATTATTACAACTTGAAATCTAAATCTTTTATCAACGTGTTGCATTGACGTAACTATCCATCGGGAAACCCAAATTCATTATCCTAGGTTATTGGGACTTAGCCATTAAGATTAGTTGCAACTTCTTGATCGAGCCGCTTCATCTTCCGTTCGTGTTGTGCATATTAGATGCCTATCTGTCAATCGTTCTACATCATCGAGGTGAGTTCATAACCTCGCTTTTCAATCTTTTGAATGTTTTATAAACCCGCGAGGGGGATACATGCTTGTCTACAAACTCTTACACTTACTCGGTTACCTTATAACAATGTGATTGTTTTTAAAGGATATTGTGAGTTTATAGCCCCATGTTTTACTGGTTTTACATATATTTTTGGGGTGAGAACATGCTTGTTTACAAATGCATTTACATGGTTGATTACAAATTGGTTTACATACTCATTTACATAGCTCGCTATGGGATATATTACTTGACTTCATTTTTGGTCACAAATATATGTACTTTACTTTTGAAATGATTACGGATTAGCTTAAGAGGATTAAACTGATAACAATACGGTACTGCCCGGGTGTTCTTGGAGGGGACACCGGTAACGGGAGTACATATTCTTTAAATAAAGGCCCGGGTGTTCTTGGAGGGGACACCTGTGATGGGTATATATATAAGTCTACGTCACAGCTTCATGAACTGTAAATCACTTGGAGGGTGAGCGCGAATGTTATGAAATAGATCTATTCGGGTGTGATCCCCGTTCGGGTGATTAGCTATCACTGGGTAAACGAACGTTATAATATGTTGTCTACGCGAATGTTATAAAATAGGTCTATTCGAGATTGACAATCCCCGTTCGGGTGATTAGTTATCACTGGGAAAACGAACATTATAACATGTCGGATTATGATTGGTTGGGCCTACAGGGCTCACAACACTTACATATGAACTCTTACTGTTATATTAGTGCATCGGTTTCATGAGCTTAGAGTAATCGTAAACATTGTTTTATACTCACATGGATATTTACTGTGCCTTGAATAAAGTGGCAATACATACTTGAAATATTTTGGTGACATTAAATTGGTCATGCATTCTTTATAAATCTTTGGGATAAGATTGGTACTTTTGGTGACATAAAATGTGTCGTGCATTCTTTATAAATCTTTGGGATTTTTACATGGTATTGTGATGACACAGTGGACAAATACATTCATTTGAAACTTACATTCATATTTAAACTAACCTATGAACTCACCAACTTTATGTTGACCGTTTTAAGCATGTTTTTCTCAGGTGATATAGATACTTGGCTTACTTGAAGTGCATTGGAGTCTATACATTCAAGTTTTTCATGGTGATGCAATTATGGGACAAATGTTATATCAATTTCAAGGAAATCAACGAGATTATTTTTCAAACGACACATTTAGAGGTCGTTCTCTTGTATCTAGCGCTGTGTATTATGAAGTAGCACCCCAAGTGGTATTCCGCTGCGTTGTGATTTTTGGGGGTGTTACAGATTGGTATCAGAGCACTGGTTATAGAGAACTAGGTTGCATATTTTACCCTAGACTATAACCGTTTTCACAAACATTGCATCACATCAAACATTTTCAAAGTGCATACACGCTACTTGCTTATGTGCTTACATTACGTGCTGCATTAAGTGCTTACGTGACATACATATATATAATATATATATGCTTGCATTCCTTTCGCGTATATCGTACGCTTATTTATATAAGAGTTATTATATAAATACCAGAATATTTTTAAGACATTGTGGGTTGCACAATGGTCTCATTCTACTCGTCAGACATTGTGAGTTGCGCAATGGTCTCACTTCGTTCTCAGACATTGTAAGTTAAACAATGGTCTCTAAGTCATTATACCTCCGACATTGTAAAGTAAACAATGGTCCTCTAATTTTACCTCAGGAGTTGTTAGTAAACAATCGGCCTTCTAATTATACCTCGACATTGTGAGTATACAATGGTCTCTTCTTACTTCTTAGATATTGTGAGTTGCACAATGGTTTCAATTTTTGTTCTCTAGGACATTGTAAGTTAAACAATGGCTCGAAGAATTTGTATTTATCTTCATAACTTTATATAATTTGTATTTACACGGAGCCCGTCATAATGTTGTTTACATGGAAGTCTGTATGAATCTAAGTATTACAGTCTTGTATAGGTGTGACTTGTAATATGAGGATTGATATTGATCATTGCTATATTAAAAACGCCGTCAAGTTCTGTTTACACGGAAGTTGTGGTAGGAATTATAGTATTTGCAAGTCTTGTATAGGCGGGACTTTTCATGAGGAGGATTGATATGGTACTCACTATACGGATTTGTTTATAGTGATCTTTACCTTATTTACTCTAACCGATGTACTTATTAATTTATCTTGAACTTTTATGTCTCGATCTAGTCTGGCAGTTTTACTCCCTAGTCTTTACTAAAAAGACGAGTTTTTAAATCACTCGTTCCCATATTAGTAGTACACATCATCGTCATTTGTCAACCACCTTGAAGGTTATGAGATGTACGCGTATTGCACGGGAATTATAAGTAGGATGATTTATATTTATTTATTTGAAAGATTGGGGACGCCTCTTCAGTTAGTAAATTAAAGTTTTAAATCATCCGAACCAGTATAGTTTATCATTTCTTATTACATAAATTTGGCGCTTTTTATGTAAATAAGAAATTATAACTGATGGCTTAATGTATCCGACTATGACGGGTTTGAACGTGAAATCGATATCATTAGAATCGGTTAAAAAGGGTCTAGAGACACAATCATGTCTTGCCACTCAGCAGAATCTTAAGGCCTCACTTGAGCTACCTTATCTCATTCTTAAGTTATTACTTTTGCCATTGCATGGACCTTGCATCCGAACTGTCTGTGGAGCGATAACAGACTAGTAAAGTTTCCATCACTATTTGTTATAGTATCGGACGTTATGTGTCGCTACTGTTGGGTCCTGGAGCGCGCGGTTTCCCGAACTGATTACAACTTGATCCAATAGGTAATGCAAACTCCTTAAACGAGATAAACACCCTATCGATCGAAACAGATAGTTGGACATTCAGTTCGCGGCCCACTTAGTAGGAAGGAATTAGGTTTTGCCGATTACATCCTAGTATGGCTAGAACGGCAGTTGTTCATGCTTGAGTGAGAGCTAGCTCACTGGTTTGGTGATCCTGCGGGAAGTCCTAAGCAAGGGACACAAAAGCAAAGCGGTGAGCATGCGGGCAAAGCAGACAAGATTGTGGTCTGAGTCAACGCGGGATGTTTCGTGTAAGGGAGCGGATACCAGTGGTGTTAATATCAATCGTGAAGCTTGTAACGTATTTTCATTAAATAATCTCCTGAGGATTAGATATCATGGTCAAACTTAGCAAAACCTCTTTTTTGGTATGTTGAGAAGTGTTGAAACATCTAATTTGCTGAAGAAAGTCTTTATCTTCGTCTTGCTTAGGAAACGGCTTTATCAGATTTTAATCCCTTTTCTCAGTCACCACAATCGGATAAACACATATTAATCTCGGGACGAGATTTCTTTAAGGGGTAGGTACCTTGTTAACATCTCTGAGACATTTTCGAATTTAGAATGACGTTTCATATCTTTGACTTTAGGGTCTGGCCTTGACTTATAGAACGATCATCTAAATCACGTTTTCAGACTCTGAACTCTAAGCAATTTGATGTGGAATGACATTCCTGACCACTTTTTATTCAGTTTTGCCCGAGGACTGGAAACGAGTGAAAAGGGCTCTAAACAGCACCGCAAACATTATTCGAAACAATATACAACGCGGGCACACAAAAACAATTAAAATTTGTTTTTAGTTATCAGTATTTATTTAATAATAAATATTTATATAAATTATTCAGCCATTTTTAATTAAAGCGTTTTTGAAAAACTCGCGACTAATTCTCGAGTTGAAATCCAATTTTATTTTTCTCGGACGGAGCGAATACCGGTCATAAACTGAATAAGACGGATATTTTATTTAATGTTAATAGAAAATATATTATGAAAATATTATCATGCGAATTACTCATTTTTATACGGAAATGATCTTGAATAAAACAATGGCGCAAGTTTGTGCGTTTTTGAATCATCCCGTTAGTCGCTCAAGGCGTCCCGAACCGCATTTTATCAAATAAGAAGTTATCAAATAAATAATGTTCTACTTGTAAACCCCTCAACTATAATAACTTGCCACATTCAATATATATATATATAAAAATCTTATACTTTTTTTATCATTTCCATCTCTAATATACACACACACACCACTCCCTTTATAACTCTCTCTCTCTCTCACAAATATCCGGCCACCGGAACACCGCCGGCCACCACCTCCGGTCACCGGAAAAGTTTTTCGGTGACTTTTCCGACCTACACCAAATATGTTCCTCACTAGACCCGATCTATACGATCCCCCCATACCACTTCCTTACACACGCGCCATTTTTCCCTTCCCCCTCTCCGGACAGCGAACCCATAACCATTGTCCTCATCATCACCACGGACCCGATAGGGTGCGATGGGGTTTAAATAGTAACCGAGGTTGTTTGTTTGTATGGTTCGGTTATAAATAACAACCAACAATGGGTGCGTTGGTGTTCACACAAAAGGGTTATTTGGGTTGGGTCGCGGGTCACGAGCAACAGGGGGGGGGGGGTTGTCGGGTTTGTTTTGGGTTGGTGGTATACACCTCAAGGGTGTTCGTTTGGTTTGGGGTTTCAACAACACCTCGAGGGGGTGCGTGGGTTTTGGTATTGGTCGGGTTGGGACAGCCGAGGGGATGGGGGTGTGGGCTGTGGTGTCTATCACGACAATAGGGTGAGTTCTTGGTGTCGTCATCAACACAAGGGGGTGTTTGTTTGCGGGTGTGATGCCCACCCCCTCCACAAGGTGGTTTTGGTTCAGGGTTTGGTTGGGTTAACAGCGGGGTCGGGCTCGTTGGGTTCGTTTACCCACCCAAAAAGTGGTGTGCGTTTTTGTTTTTTTAGGGACAGGGCGATGGGGTTCATGTTTCGGCTTTTATCTTAATACAAAAAACGGGGTGCGTTTGGATTTGATATTAATTACACGCGGGGTGTTTGTTTTGGCTGACTGAAAGAAGCTCGGGGGACAGACGAGGGGCTGTCCGGGGGTTGGCGTTAACAATAATACAATAGGGCGCGTTTGGTTATGTTTATAGCGTCTAGGGCGGTGCGTTTGGTCGGCCTTGTCCCGAATGCACCACGGGTGCGTTGGTTTATTATCACAACCGCGAGGCTGTTGACCGGCTGCGAATACACTCGACCGGGGTCTCTCACCGATAATAGGGTGAGTTTAAATTAACACCATATATATATATATATATATATATATATATATATATATATATATATATATATATATATATATATATATATATATATTTGTTTCATGTATTTTAATTGAGAAATTTATATGTGTTGAGACAATAATAACTTGCGCGGCTAAGGGTATAATAACTCGAATAAAATTCTAACACGGAATAAAACATTTAATAAAATGTGTACATTTTAAAACGCGAATCCGGCTCAAGACAAGGAACAAAAGACGACATTCGTAAAAATACTAAATTCACGATCTTAAAAATAATAACGAGATGCGTCGTAAATTTTTACGTTGCTTAAAACTTTTAACGAACATGCGGTCAAAACGTTGACTCGCGAAACGACTAAAATAAATATTTTAAATTTCCGTTCGTAATAAAATACGAAAATAATTATTTACGACAAATAAAATTTTAAATGTCGACGTTCGCTCACACGATTTTATAAAATAATAATTATGACGTCGAATTCGCGATCGTCATACGCGTCGTAAAACTCGGGTTGTTACAGTTGGCAATTTTGAATCAGCTAACATTGTCCTAGCAGCCTCTATTAGTGTCCTATTTTTCATTTCTGCTACTCCATTTTGTTGTGGAGTCATAGCAACACTAAATTCCCTCTTAATACTCCTCATTTTACAGAACCGATTCATGACCATATTCTTGAATTCAGTCCCATTGTCACATCTAATCACTTTCACCCTACGGTCTATTAGATTTTCTATGCCTGTTATAAATGTTTTAAGGATTTCACTAGTTTCATCCTTAATGGTTAAAAAGAAAACCCAACTAAACCTACTAAAATCATCTGTGACAACTAGGCAGTACATCTTTTTCATTAAAATCTTTACAAATGTTGGGCCAAACAAATCCATGTGCAACATTTGTAATGGTTGGCTGATTGAACTGACTGTTTTGGTCTTACAAGAAGCTCTGTGTTGCTTTCCCTTCTGACAAGCAACACGGGTTTGATTAATTTCAAAAAGTTTTGAAGGCAAACCTCTTACAAGATTTCCCTTAACCAGTTTGTTCATAGTTTTGAAATTTACATGTCCAAGCCTCCTATGCCAAAGATTAGATTCATCTGGTGTGGCTTTTTCAAAGATACAAGTGAGACCTCCTTGAGGAATAACATTCTTTAAATCAACACTGTACATGTTATCTTTTCTAGGAACTTTAAGAAAAACATGACTTTCATCAATTAACTTAAAGTCTAGAGACAGAACAACACATTCAGTATCAGTAAAAAGAACACTATTCTTCTTGTCACACATTTGTGAGACACTGAAGAGGTTAAACATTAGTTCCTTTACAAAATACACATCTTCAAAATCCAATTTACCAGTTCTTATTTTACCGTTCCTAGTAATTTTTCCTCCTTTGGAATTACCTCCAAATGAAATAAATCTACCATCAATTTCTTCATAATCTGTAAGATAGGATCTGTTTCATGTCATGTGCCTAGAGAAACCACCGTGAATCACTCCTTTATCCTTCAAATCTTGCTGTGGATTTCCATGCACATAATGGTAAGAAAATTAGTTTCTTTTGCGGACCTAAGCCATTATTGACTTGGATCTGCCTTGTGCATTAACATAATCAAATCTTTTAAACAACATTGATGCACTGTTGTGTTTAGAAACATGATCTATAACTTTATTTTTTGGTTTCCAAACCCAACAAGCTGAGGCCTTAATAGTATTTCCCTTGTTTCCCTTAATAGCACTAAAAACTGCTTTTGGCCTAGCAGTATTAACCCTTGTTTCCTTAACAATATTAACCTTTTTAGTGAAATTATTGTCATTAGCTGCTGTTATTTTTATTGAAAGGCCTTCTTGCATTTGAATATGCATTATTAATAACATTTTACATGGGTCCTGCATTATTCTCTGATGTTCTTGATTGAACAGTATTAAATGGTCTAGCAGTATTAAGTGAAATTGGGCCAGACCAAGTTAAGACTGTTCTTGGAATCATGTTCCTTTTTGGACTTGGGTGAGTTAATTTAGAGAAATTCTGTTTGTTCACCCTTTGAACCTTGGTCCAAACTGGTTTTGCAAATCTTCTATTATTATTCCAGTTATTGCAATCATTCTTCAAATGATCAAAACTACCACACACATGACAAGCTTTGTTGAACATCTCAAAATCACTCCCTAATTTTTGAGACATCTGTTGGTTCCAGTTTCTCTTGTTTCCCCTAGGACTTCTGTATGTGTCTTGCCTAATTTGCTCAACAGGTTTCCTATTAGTTTTAGGTTTAACAAACTCAATTTTAGTAAAATTAGGCTTAACTGTTTGAAACTTAGGCTCATCTTCTTCCTCACTTTCAGACACCCAATCCTCAATAATTGGGGCTCCATTTTCTTTCCTAGCAGTCTTAGGTTCATTAGTCTCAACAGTAGGCTTTTCAACTACAGACTCACTAACAGACTCATTCACATCAACAAAATCATCTAGACTAGGATAAACTAAATCAGGTTTTGGTGGCATAAAATTCCCAGTATAGGGAGGTGGGACAGCATTATACCCTAATCCTGTTTTACACTTATCCATTATCTGACTGTCTAGAAGTTTACTTAGGCTTTTTGATGAATTTTCAAATTTTTGTACTGTAAGTTGAACCTCATCTTTTTCTTTTGTAGCCAACTCTAACTTCCTTTTAAGCTCTGTAATATCTAAATCTCTTAAATAGATTTCACGTTTTAAGAGTTTTATATCTTCCTCATACACAGACTCATTTTTCTTAAAGACTAACAGTCTAGCTTCTACAGATTCTAAACCAGTTTTATAAGAGACAACACTTATCCTAGTTGTTCTTAAGTCTTTAACTAATTGTTCATTTTGTTCTTTTAGATCTTTTACACATTCTAAACAAGATGAACAACAATTTGAGTCATTAGATACCTTAGAGTTTGTAGAAGAACTTGAACTTGTTGAAGAATAAGCCATGAGAGCAAAATTGGTTGGACCTTCTTCTGCTTGGTCACTCCAATCATAGCCAAAGCCATCACACTGAGACACTAAGGCATTTGAAGTAGTTGTCTCAACTGGCATAGTCCTTCTGGTAGGCTCCCTGTTCCTGCTGTCTTGATTCTTGGGTGCCCTGCACTCCCTTGCAAAGTGTCCTTAAAGTGTCCTCTCTTGTAGGCAGTTTAGTTGAACTCACTCCACATGGATTAGTTCCAAACCTATTTCTTTCTTTGTTGATTTGTCTAGCTTCCATCCAAGTATTCTTCAGGATTGTTCTGCCATCACATTAGGCAGCATAGCAATGTTCCACTTCAATTCTATCTCTTCTAGTTCATCAGGATTGATTTGTTGTAGATCTTCATTATCTAGTTGTGGAATACTTGGTTGCTAGCAAAGAAGGAATAAACCACATCATCACTCAAATTTTGAACAGTTGTTGAGCTATCAGCAACTCCCTGAGTGCTAGCAGTATTAACACCCTGAGCAGTATTAACTGCTCTAGTTTCACTGTTAGTGCTGCTAGAGGATAGAAAGGAAACATTGTATGAGTTTGTGGTTGAGCTAGATGTGCCCATGACCTCTAATTCATAAGACTTTAGATTATTGAAGAGGTCATCCAAACTCAATATCTCAATCTCTGGTTTGTTCCTCCACACATAGTTTGCATTTGTCTATTCTGTGATTAAACTTCTCAAGAACTTTATGATTGATGTCTTCTTGAGGGTTAACTTTACCAATGCAAATCTCCGTTGACTAATTAGCTTTTGAGCTATCATAAGTTTGCTCAATTCACTTCTATTGGCTAGATGCAGCAAAGGTTTTCTATTGCTATTTAGAAGATTTTTTTAGTTTTCTTTGTAGCAAGATTACCTCAAATATGTTCTTTCAGTAGCCTGCATCAGGTCTTAGCATCCATTGTATGAGTTTCGAACTTTAAATGATGCTATTGGTAAGGGCTCATCACATAAGTGACTTCTTGCCTCTACATTTCTGCCCTCTCTTGGTGCCTTCTCTTCAACACTTGTAGGAGAGATAACAGTCTCCTTACCATCAATAGTTTTTGTTACTATGGGTGCATTACCATTTTCTACGATCTCCCATAGAGTGTAATCAATGCACTGTAGGTACTACTCCATCCTTATCTTACAAAGATCATACTCACCAGGTTGGAGTATGGGTATCTTAATGGTTTGAGTAGATTAAGAGTCCATTGCTTCTTGAAAAAGTAGAGATTTATGTGTAGTAAAGATTCTTCTTATTCAAAGCTTCCAACAAGGGCTATGATACCATATTGTTCATCTCAATTATAATTAGATTTTTCTTAGCTTGTACTATAGCTTAAGTTGTATTGAATAAATCCAAAAAACCTATGATAGTAACTGTGATTTGTGAATATCAAAGACTATGCGGGATCTACGTCAAATGATACTAAGAGCATTTTTCCATGAATGAAACAGTAATGAATTAAATTCAATACAAAACAATTTTCCCAAACTTCAGCTCAGTATAAATCGAACACTCTTATAATAGTGTTTGGGTTACAAAACCCTGAAGATATATCGATATCAATAACAAATGATTTCTAGTTATCTTAACTTATGCCCATTAGGACCTCCATTAAATACTCCAAGGAGTCCTAACTGGCTTTACAATATTTTCCTAAGTTATCATGATCTTCTAAATAAATAAATTATACGTATCTTTTACAAAAATATCTCATACATAAGCAATCTTTATCTTCAGTCAATCTTTATCCATTAGCAGTTGTAACTCTGTCAGTAGTTGTAACTTTCTACCAGCAGCATTAACTCTAAACACTAGAAGCAGTAACTTATACACCAGCAATACTAACTTTACTCTAGCAGTATTAACTTTACTCTAGCAGTATTAACTTTACTTTAGCAGTACTAAGATATACTAGCAGTTCTAAGTTACACTAGTAGTACTAAGTTTATACTGGCAGTACTAACTACTTAGCATATTTTTCACAATCTTTTTGCTGCGGCAGTTGTACACTAAACTTTCTTCTTAAGCAACACTAACTTTGATAAGAGCAGCAGTAATTCCAAACAGCCTTATGAAGCTTTTAATCCCAACATATACTCTATCAGGAAAGTCTGGGTCTTCAAATCCCAGTGGTTGACATACATACACCTCTTCTTCAATCTTCCCATAGAAGAAAGTGCACTTTTTACATCTCCATTTGTACACCACAATAATCTTTAAATGAAGCATAAGCTTAAAACTAGACTAATTGCTTTCAATTTCTCTGTAAACAGGGGAAAAGACTTCATTATAGTCATCCCTGCTTCTTGGGTGTACTCTTGAGCAACCAATCTTGCTTTGTTTCTTATCATAATTCCCCTTTCATCTTTTTTATTCCTGAAAACCCACTTAGTACCTATAGCCCTTTTTCTATTTGGTAAATCTACTAAAGTCCATTCTTTTTGTAACTTGAATTGTAGAAGCTCTTTCCTGCATAGACTCTATCCAGTTGGAGTCCTTCATACACATGAATTTACCATTTGGGTTCTTTCCTGTGATAAAAGCAAGCAACAAGCAGTTTTGAAGGTTCTTTATGGTTTGTTCTTTGTTTGAATAGTACTTAACTCAAACTATGGTTCCTTCAAATTATTTGACATCTTGCTTGTTTGTGTAAGCCTGATCGCAAAATCTCTAATGACTTGATCAAGAGGATGATCTGTATGAATTCTTGTAGTTGGATAGGGATGACTTGATTGTTTGTATCAAATTTTTCATTGTCAGCCTCTGCACCATCAATCTTCATCATCTCTGAGAAGTCAAATATCTATAATCTTTCCAAGCAGGCTATATTTGGATCAATGAAAGTTCAATGACTTGTTTGTCCCCAATAGGGGCATTAACCTTTATTTTGTACCGCTTATTATACTGGGTTAAGGTTGATACATTATCTTCCTTCTCTTGATCATTACATTCACTATATTTTCATTGTATCTTCATTCTAAACTTCTTTCATTCTCACTGGAAGTTTGGATCCATCTTCATGAGAACCTCTTTGGTTATGGGGAATATGGGTGGATTTGTAGTCTATAATGGTAGCTAAAATGTAATCTTTGATAGGTTTTGTTCTCCTTGCAGCTTGACATGCATTTCACTTGTTTTGTACTGCCAAAAGCACTAGACTGTTACCTGCAACAATTGGCTCATAATTCATTATTCTTGTTAGTGCATCAATATCAAATAGCCAATCTGGTCCACTACCTACAACAGTAGGTGTACTCTCACTAAAACACTAATATGTATGTTTTCTTCCACTATCCCTTGTTCTAATATTAAATACTTAAAGGCTTTACTATTCAATAGAGTATCCAATAATTAAACCTTCATCAGCCTTACCATCAAATGTTTCCTAATGTTTATGGGTTTTGTGAATCGTTAAACACAGACACCTAACATGGTCTCATAAAACTTAAAGTTGATGTTCTTACCATGGAAAGTTTCTTATGTGGTCTTGTTATAAGGCTTAACTAATAACACTTTATTTTGCACATAGCAAGCAGTATTAACTGCTTCTGCCTAAAAAGTAGTCAGCAACTTAGAATCAGCTGCTAGTCCATAGATAGCCTTAACTAGTGTCCTTTTCTCCCTTCAGCAACTCCATTTTGTTGTGGGAGGTTCTAGCACTCTAAATTGTCTGTATAAATACAACTTCACTCACCAAAACTGATTCAGTTCTCTGTTTTTGAACTCAGTTCCCATTATCATTCTATTCATTTAAACCTTGTGATCTACTAGTTTTTCTATCCCGTTATAAGAGGACTTAAAGAATGCCCACTTAGTCTCATCTTAGTAGCTAGAATTAGGAGAAAACCCATGTAAACCTACTGTAATTATCTATGACAACTAGGCAATACATTTTCTTCATAAGGATTTTTACAAATGTTGGACCATACAAGTCCATATGCAAAAAATGTAAAGGAAGACTAATTGAGTTTTCTATTTTGGACTTACAAGAGGCTTTGTGTTGCTTTCCCTTTTGACAAGCAACACAGGTTTGATCATTTTCAAAAAGTTTGGAAGGTAAACCTCTTACAAGATTTCCCTTAACCAATTTATTCGAGGTTTTAAAATTTAAGTGACCTAGCCTTTTCAATTGCCAAAGTTTAGAATTATCTATTATGTGGCTTTTGCAACAAGGCAATGTTAAACCTCTTTAGGAACTATGTTCTTTAAATCAACACTATTAACATATTGTTTCTGTCTAGGAACTCTCAGTAAAACTTGATTTCTTCAATTAAAATTAAGTTTGGAGATAAAACAATTCATTCAGTGTTATTTAAAAAACACTAATCTTTTTATCACACATTTGTGAGACATCTAAAGAGATTTAAACTTTAATCTCTTCACAAAATACACATTTTTAAAATCTAGATTACCGGGTGTTTAATGTGTACTTTTCTTGTTGATTTTCCCTCCTTTGGGGTTTTTTCCTCCATAACAAACATATTCTCCACATCTATCTCTTCTATAGTTTGTAAAGATTAGGCGGACATGTTCCTGTATATGCCTTGAGCATCTACTATCAATCAACTCCTTGGTCTGTAAATCCATTTGTGGATGGCCCTGCACATTAGATAAGAAAACAGTTTTCTTTTAGGGACCAAAGCCATCACTAGACTTGGGATCTGCCTTATGCGTCAATATAATCAAAACTTTTTTAGGGTTGTTGATGCATTGTTGTGTTAGAAATCATGTGTCCTAAAACTTATTTTTTTTTTGCTTTGGTTTCCAAACCCAACAAGTGAGGCTTAACAGCATTAAACTATTTCCCCTTACAGCTTTAAACTATTGCTTTTGGCCTAGCAGTATTAACTTCTTTACCCCTAACAGTATTAACCCTTTGATTAATATTACTGTTTTTAAATGATGTGTTCTTATTAATGGGCCTCTTAACAGTTGAATGTGTTGTTTAAGAAAGATACGACATTGGTCTAGCAGCATTCACTGTTGTTTTTATGTAAGCATTATTAACTTTTCTAGCAGTATTAACTGATACTAAGCTAGACGTCATTAGTACTGCTCTTGGAACCATGTTCTTTTTAGTACAGGGGTAAGTCTTTTTAATAAAGTTTTGTTGATTTACCCTTTGAACATTATTCCAAACATGTTTTACCATCCTTTGATTTTGAAACTATTTTTGATGGTAATTGCAATCAACATGCAAATGATCAAAGCTTCCACACACATAATAGGCCTTATTAAACATCTCAAAATTGCTTCCTAGTTTTTGAGATATCATATTGCTCTAATTTATTTGACTACCTCTTGGACTGTGAGTGTTTTGCCTATGTTTCTCAACTTGTTTAACAGTTTTGTACTAGCAGTTTTTTTGTTGTTTTAGATTTGACAAACTCATCTAGTTCTTAGCAATACTAGGCTTAACTGTTTTCTTTTCAGTTTTAGGCTGAGAAACATCCTCTTCCTCATCATCTGACACCCATTCTTCAATAATTAAGGCATCATTATTCTTCCTAACTACCTTAGGCTCTTCTTCACTAGACATAGCTTTATAGTTCTCAACTACAGGCTCATTAGCAAACTCATCTAAACCAATAAAAGACAAGTCAGGTGTTGAAGGCATGAAAATTTTCCTTTTGTATGGAGGTAGAACTGCATTATATTTTTATAGCCATAAACTTTTCTTGGCAATTGTCAACTAATGACACTCTTTGAGGTTGTTTAAACTTTTTAGATACATTTTCATATTTATCTACTTTAAGTTGATATTGAGCATTTTTTTCTTTTGATCTTTTTCAAGCTTCTTCCTAAGCTCTCAATAGTCATTACCTATATGATTTCAAAATTTTAAAGACCCTTAATATCTTGTAAATAAATAGACTCATTTTCTTTATAAACTTCAAGTTTTTCTTCCACTAACTCTAAACCAGCCTTATATCCAAGAACCATTAGTTATCGTTCTCTAGGGGAATAGGTTGGGAAGACTTGATCACGGTCTAACAAAATTCTAGGGGTTGAGAGAAGATTATTTTGTGTTTTTATATTTTATGAAAGCAGGCAAATCTATGGTTTGAGAGGTTGGTTTGGTTTTAGCTATTAAACTAAATAATAAACTATGTTAATGGTGATAACAATATAATAAAAAAATTGTATTTATTTAATCATGTATTACTCCCTAGATTGCTTTCTACTGAGTGTTGTTGTCTTTGTCACCACTTGTGAATGATTATGTAATTATTTCCTAAGTCATGAACAGATTACACGAACCTACCGTCTATTTAATATTTTGTTAGGGCAATGTATAAGTAAAGTAGTATGAATACTATTATAAGTCCCCTAAGAGTACATTAAATGCATTTGAAATATATTAAAAGTGGATCAACCATATAAGGGGCAAGGTTGTATGAAGACTGTTACCTGATGGTCTTCTTCTACACCGCAATCATGTTTTCCATAGACATCTCAAACAGCGAATACACAGTAAAGCTGGTTTTCTAAGCCTAACATGCATATTCATCTCAAGAATCAACACCACTATGATCTACATGCTAGGTCTCATGCACATTCCATAAATGAACACAAAGGGAGTTTTGCCAGCATGTTAAAAGTTAAAGCAAAGAACAACAAAATAATCAAACAACAATGACATATTGAATGATTAAATAAGTTTAATTGATTTTAAACATGAATTGAAGGAGTTGCAATAGGGATTTGAAGCCCTAAAATCATCCTAATAAGCTGCCAAACGAACTAGAGTTAGCCTCCTTTTTTTACTCTAAAGTTACACACTTAAAACCTTAATTTTGGGTTTGTATATATAAAAAAATCGTTGTGACAACATCGCATTTTAATCGTGACGCCGTCGTGAAGTATAATATTCTAGATCTTAGGTTGGGTCGTGCGAGCTGACGTCGTCATGATTTCTTGTGATACTGTCATGGGGTGAATTATGACTGCATCACGTGTATCTTGTGACGCCGTCTCCAACCGCTGAGAACCTAATCTTGAGATATGTTGGTGTAGGTTTGTAGTCTTGTCCGTTTATTCTCTAAATAAGCCCCAAGTCATGTGCATTTTCACTCCAAATGCAACAATATAAAAGGACAATTTTAAGTACCCTATTTTGGGCATAAATGCATGATTTTAGGGGTTAAATGACTCTAAAAAAGTATATAAAATGACACCTCATCAGTTTGACTTCCAGAAGCAAAGACGAAGAATACTCCATGGCGGTTAGAGATTTCAAAAAGTTCTTCAAAAGAAGAGGTAGGTTCGTAAGACAATCACGGAATGATAAAATAAATTTCAAAGAAACCGAGATGACAAGAATGGTAAAAGCGAAAGGAAGTGCTTTAGATGTGTAGATCCGAATCATCTCACCGAGGAATGTCCAAACCCACCAAGAGACAAGAACCAAAGGGTTTTTGTTGGAGGTTCTTGGAGTGATAGCGGTGAGGAAGATGAAGAAAAGAACAAAGACAAAACATGTCTTATGGCTCAAACATCTAATGAGGTATTCCCGAATCCTCTTATTATAGTGATGATTACTCGTCGGTAGATAATAATACTTTAGATTGTGAATATCAAAAATGGTATAACATAAGTCTAAAAATCATAAATAAAAAGAATGTTTAAAAACTATTAGAACTAGGCTAGAAAAAGAAATAATCAATTAAAAAGAAGTGTCTTGAAACTAGAGAAAAACAAAGAGATTGAGGATGTACAACATGTCATAGCCTTAAAATAGAAAACGAAAAATTTAAAGATGAAGCATTAAAGCTTTCTAAATTCGAAAAGAGTAACTACTCAATTGAAGAAATGTTAAGTTTTCAAAAACCTTCCGATGATAAATCAGGATTAGTATTTAATTCATTCAAGGCATCAACAAGTAGAACTAAACAAGTAAAAGTTGTAAATTCACAAGAAACTGAGACTGTAGGTGACGGTTCCAATAATTATAGGGACGGTCCCTTTAATTGTTCAGACGATCCCCTTAACGATAAGGGATTGTCAGGCTGTGTACCTACTGAAGAAAAATTTGTTTCGAATTTAAGTCAAATTTGAGTCCTAAACCAAAACATCTAGTTATCAATAATGTTAAGGTACCTGTTGCTAGTAAAGAAGAAGTTAAACGTTTATACAAATCTTTGTTAAAACCTAGAGTTGGATTTTCAAAACCCGAAGCTAGATAAAAAAACTCCACCACCTAGAAGAATAAATACTTCTCAACGTAGGTCGAAAACACCACAACCTAGAAGAAATGTAATAAGACAAATTACCCAAATGACTCTCCCGTAACTTGGAATAATCTCCAACAACAAAGTTGCATGCCTTAGGGAATTTGTCCACCGTTTCAACATCCTAACCAAATGGCAAGGGTTGTTTAACTTTAACAAACTTTTGACCCATGAGATATTGGGATACCAAATGCTTGAGTTGATATGGAGAATGGATTTTGGAGTCCGAAAAATGTATTAAAAGAGTGTGGATCACAAAGCATTTGATTGCCAAACATAATATCTTTTCATCATACAAAGCTTACAACACGGATGTAACATCATTTTTTGTAGTAAAAGTTGAGGGAACGTTATGGGAATATGTACGTCTCTCTTAACTATTCTTACTATTGAAATTGCTGAAAATTTGCTTAGTTTCGGTAATATTGTGATTTACTAAGGTATGATAAATACTATAGGGTAAAAGGTAATAGAAAAGGTGGCTCTATGTAATAAAATAGGAGATATGCCCAAGGACAAAATTTGCTTTAACAACCTTAAATGAAAATTCTACTTTATGGCATAGAAGACTAGGACACAAAAATATGCGTTTAATATAATCTTTAGCTTCTAAGGAACTAGTTAGAAACCTACCAAAACTTAAATTTGATCAACACTTTTGTGATGCTTGCAAATTTGGAAAATAAGCTCATGCTAGTCACAAAGCTAAAAGCATAGTCTCGACAACTAGATGTCTAGAACTTCTACACACAGACCTTTTTGGTCCATCTGCCGTACAGAGTTACGGAGGAAATATCTATACCTTAGTAATAGTAGCCGACTATTCTAGGTATTCTTGGACAAGATTTCTTAAATCTAAAGTTGAGGATTTCAAGCAATTTGATATATTTAGTAAGAAAATACAAAATCAATTAAGATGTCTGTGGAAACCGTAGAGGGGGTGAATACGTTTCCTTTCAAAAACTTTAAATCTTTTATATCAATTATTACATGATTCTCTGCCGGTGGTCCCATAAATATATGGGGGCCGCCTAGTACATTAGGGGGCCGCCCTATTTAAAAGGACCGCCTCCAGAAGAGGTTTTTGGACTAGATAATTTGTATCAAATCACCAATCAAGATTGACGCAATATGAGAAATGTCGCCAGAAGATGTTGAACATGGATTTAATAAATAACTAGCGCATATTCTACCTATATATCATCACTCACAATGTTTTACTACAAAAGATCCTACACAACCATGACTAGGCAAACATACACAACATTGTCACATAACTCATACGCTCTATGCAAGTGTAAAAGTAAAGCGATAAATATAAAGACATAAGTAAAGAGAAAGGTAAAATAAAATTTAAACCGGACACGATGATTTATAGTGGTTCGGTCATGACGCTCCTATTTGCCCTACTCTACTCCTCGAGGATCCAACTTGAGATTTACTTCACTAATCAACAAGCTCCTTTTCGGCGGAGAAAACCTTATATCCTTGCTTACATGTTTTTCGACACTAATGCGTGATGTTGTGTCCTTTCTTTGGGACAACTATAAACAGTTATGTTTTATGCCCCTGCATATCAAACCTGTGTTTAAGGCATAAACATCATAAAAGCGTCGCTTACTTATTTTTGACACTAAGCTAAATGTCGAGTCCTTAATCTTAGCTAGAACCAATTTTCATTACACTAATGTATTTTAAGGCCCAAAATACTAACCAACCCACAATCAACCCTTCTGAATGTACACACCATTCGGATCTACACACTACTAAATATTGGAAGACATGGACTCGATCTTTATGTAACATATGTTACAAATGAACTAACTTGACTACATAACTTCGTATCTTGACGATGATGAAAGTTCTTCTCTTGCACTTGAGGGAAGAAGGAAAGGATAGAAGATTGGATCACATTTAAAGAAGAATAAACAAGTTAAATGATCAAAGGTTTAGAGAGATTTAGTGAGATCTAGAGAGAGAAAGAACTGAAAAAAATTCATGCAAAAGGGTTGTGAAAATAGTTGGAGGCGACCCACTATTTATAGGAGCTGAAAAACAGCCTGTCAGGAAACGGCGGTCCTAGATATATTAGGGGGCCGCCGAGGGGGACCGCTGTATTTAAGGGGCCGGCCCCGACAGACGCTCCTGTTTTTGTCTCTTTGTTGTGACAAACTTGTCTGGTAAAAGTGTAACATGTTTTGGGGGGGGGGGGGGGGAAGATACTATTTTGAATTTTAAAATAATTACCACATAAAACATTTCTTTATAATTCAAAAATAATTTGTCTAATTAAGTTTTGAAAAAATTATTTTGTTACATTTATAAAAATGTAAAGTTTAAGACAAAAACTTATTTTTTATCATCCTACAAGTTTAATGCTTGTTTGTACATACCTTATGTGATTTACGTCGGGTGCAAACAAATGTCGGTATTGATGTAGACTTGAGACATCAAGAGATGTATTGATGTAGACTTGAGACGTCGTGAGATGTAGATGCATGTGTGCATTGATGAATTGTGATTACGAGTAACTAGCGCACTTTACGTTACGTATTATAAGTCACATGTTTGTCATCACCAAAACATAAAGAGATCGTATAGATTAAATATCGTAATATTTGCACTAATAATCTCCTCTTTTTTGATAATGACAAAATATGGTAAACTATAACACATAGTAAAGTTTAAAAGTTACTCGTTTACACTCTCTTCTCCCCCTTTTGTCAAAGAAAAAAGGTATTATGTGGATAAGAGAAGAAGATATGAGAAGATGGTATGTGCTTCAAGTATATACGTTGGAGGAATAAGAATATAGGTGCTCGAGTATATTGGATTGGATGGATGAGAAGACAACATAAGAAATAAGGTTGAGGTGGCTTTGAAGTGGAGGAGGTGAAGTATTTGGAGTACGAATGAACCCTTTATTTTATTTGACAATCTCCGATCCTATCTTCCTATAAAGGTGAGCTTGCATCATTCTAGTGGAGTCTTCTATCATCATAGTTTAACCAACTCCATGCTATTTACCTTAATATCTCTACTCCCACTTGCTATTGTGTCCCCTTGATAATATCAATTCCCTTGTATACTTGACTACTATAACGGAATCATTGATCATTAAATTACCATCGATGCTCAAGAAGTTTGATGTAATTTAAATGAGCAGAGCACTTGCAAGTGCTCCCCCTCTGTTTATGCTCCCCCTTGTTTAGGGAACCAAGGAATCAAGATATTGTTGTGCTATAAAATAAAATTAGTAGACAAGTGCACATATATAGCAAAACATTAGCGGGGAACTATACATGCACTTTTAGGTTTTATTATTCTATAGTATGACACTTTGAAAGAGAATTAGAAACTAGACACAAGTAATCATTATTTTAAAAACAACCTAAATGATGAAATAAAAAGAATCGAGATGTATGTTTACAGAGAAAGATTAGACCGACTTTTAATAAATGAGAACGGGATTCGTTTATTGATTGACACAAAAATATTATGAGAATGACATTTTAAAAAGTAGACGAAAATGAATTTAATATCTTGGCAATATATGTCAGAATTTTATATTTAGTATATATATATATAATTTTATATATATATATATTTATATATATTTTATTCTATCATATATATATATATATATATATATATATATATATATATATATATATATATATATATAGTGATGTATTATATTGAGAACCCATTTTATTGACAGAACTCTACAGAACTATTCTAGACCAATCAGAATTTAATAAATTGTTTTCCATTTATTTAATTCAATTTATTATCTAGGGATATTTTGGGTATTTTAGATAAACACTTTTTTGGTCTATAGTTGGAAAACTTCTATAATAAATGTCTCGTATATTTATGTATTAATGATATTAATGATATTGATAATTAATGATATTGATTATTAATGATTTTTGTTTTAATGATATTAATAAATGTCTTGGATAATTAATGATATTTATTGTATTCTCAGATTTTTATTTTGTATTGATTGTACTCTCTTAATAATGATGCGATTTATTCTCTAATAATAAATTATACAATTTATTCTTTGATAATAAATAACACGATTTACATACATGTTTTTAATAATGTTTTCAATTAAATGATGTTTTTTTAAGAAACATGTTAATACTTTATTTGAGATACATTTTGTATGTCAAACATGTATGTAAAACTGTTGTTTTTTAATTGTCAAATCATATAGAACTAATGATGGTTATAAAATTTGTAAAAAATCATGGTTGTACTATTCATTATTGAAACATTTATGTTTTTTCATTTTGCTACATATTTGTTTACTTTTGTAATTATTAAAAACATAAATGGTTTATAATAAGGAGAAACATGTATATTTATTTGTGAAAACATGTTGTTTTTTCATTTAAAACGTATGTGTTCTTTTTTTTGTTAATCTCTTATTTTTTGTATAAATCTTCCTAAAAATATATTGGACACGATTTAGTTTGTGGATGATTGTAATATTCAGTTTAGATTAACACTTTTGAAACTTCTAAAATAAATGATATTGATTGTAAATCCCAAAAATAATGGATATTGATTGAAACTCCTATAAATATATGATATTGATTTTGTAACTCCTAAATAAATAGATATCTGATTGTTTCGTCCTTAAAATAAATAAATAATATTGATTGTAAACTTAACATAATAATATTTTTGATTATTGATTGCAACTCCCTAAAATAAAATGTCTATGTTTAATATCTATTATTACATTTATTTATTACATTCCAACCAATTTTTATTTTTTGTTATTTAATAAATGCCCATCATGCATTAGTGACTATTGATTAAATGAATCCAACGAGACGTATGTTTACGGAGAAAGATTAGACCGACTTTTAATAAACGAGAATGGGATTCGTTTATTGATTGACACAAAAATATTATGAGAATGACCTTTTAAAAGTAGACGAATGACATTTAATATCTTGGCAAAATATGTCAATATATATATATATATATATATATATATATACTTTAAAAGAATAAAAAGAAAAATAAGACGAGGATGGAGACGATGTGCTCTTGGATGTGAATGAAAATGATTCCATAGAGCCGAAAAGTGGGAAAGGATGAGCGATACTAAAGAAGGAACGTGTTGACGAGAGGTTGATAGAAAAGATTGATATATCATTTGCACTAACAATTGATGTGCATATGATCCTATCGAGACAAAGGTGGATGATTGGGAATTTAAAGGTTTGTTTGGTGTTTTGTTGGTTGACAATGTTGAGGAACAAAGTGGGATGTGAAATGAGGTGGTAGTTCTTTCATGGTGGAATAATAATGAGAGACTCAACAATGTGGTGACTCAATAACACTTGAAGATTTAATATCTTCTTTATGTTCTTCACTTTCTAGAAAGTGGAAAGTTTTGTGAAGGAGTGACATTTGCATTTCACAAATTACTTAAATATTTCGGATGAAATAATTAAGTTGTCAAGGGATATAGGAGGAATTCTAATAGTAACAAGACTATTAGAAGAGAGAAGAAACGTTAGAGATGAAGAGACTCATTATAAGTAAAAAAGGAACGTTTAGAAGTGAGAAGAAACTTTTAGAAGTAGAAAAACTATCAGAAGTGAAACTACTACTAGAAGAGAGAAGAGACGTTTAGGAGTGAGAAGAATCGTCTATGAATTTGAGACAAGACATATGCGAGATGTGAGAACCATTTCGTCTATTAATTTGTGAAGTGATGGATTGTAAGTCAATCAATTATAAGGAATGTGTTTGATAATGAGACGCATTTCGTTATGAAATTCACTTGACTCTTGAAAACATAAGCAACGATGCTTATGAGAGTTGGGATATGAGGATGACCCATTGATCTATAGAGATATATTAGGTATACGTTTGGGTGTGGAGTAGACGTCAACTCGTAGCAGAAGAGAGGAAGTGTTAAGAAAAAAAATTAAATGGTATTACAAGCTGTTGTCGGCGGTCCCAGATATATCTGAGGGCCGCCTGTTTTAATTAGGGGGCCACCTGATTTATGGGGACCGCCACCAGCAGAGATGTTGTTGACGAAATTTTTCGAACGGAGTGACATTTTATTTGCATTTCGCTAATTAAAAATCCTTAAAATACTTTGGATGAAGTAATTAGGTTGTCACGACACGGAATGGAACATAGACTAGAATCGAGACTTAGGAGAAAAGAAGAGTTCGGTTTGCAAAATGTGTTCCATCATTCCTAAACCTAGATGAATATAATTTAACGATTCGTAGTTAAGGGGAAAAGAAAGAATGTCGATGATGTTATCTTCAGACGCAACCTTTTCGAATGGAGATGTTTCCTTTTAGACATTGTCCAGAAGGAAATGACGTATCTTCGGTATGTTTCATACGTGAAAATAATAATAATAATAATAATAATAATAATAAAGAAGAAAACAAACGAAGATAGAGGCGACGAGCTTGACAATGTCAAGACGGATGGTGGTTAATGTACGATGAACTACACTCACAGAGTTATGTAGCTCTTCTTTAGCATTGCGAATGTTCAAAGAACAATCACACGACGAGGTATACGGTTGTATTAAAGGTGATTGCGGAAATAGTGGAGGAAAGAGATTAGTCATCTCTATGGTTGAAGAGGTGTGGTTGAGTGAGAAGAAAAAGGTGTGAACGAAAGACAAAGAGTGCTTTCGTCGAAGAAAAAAAATATTTCGTCAAAGAGAAAGAGAGAGCATTTTAACTTATGTTATTAGAAGCTTGAATAGGGATTTTTGGATATGACCTTTGTAACAACCCCAAAAATGTGTCGCAGCGGAAATATGTCTGGGGGCGTTACTTCATAATACAACAGCACAAGGTACAAGAGAGGACGACCTCTAAGTGTCGTTTAAAAAGTAATCTTGTATTGTTTAGACTCTAATGCACATCAAGCAAGCACCTAGCACTTAAGTACCTGAGAAAACATGTTTTAAAACGTCAACAATAATTTTGGTGAATTTATAGGTTTATAAATTAAATGAGGCGGATAGCAAGATTTCCCTGTAATAGAGTAACAATTACAATATCACAAAATGTATTACGAAATGCACTAAGCTCATGACACTAAAGCTCAACAATGTATGTATCAACTACATATAAATGATGGTGTCCAATGTAGATGTTCAACCCGTAACATCTATGAGTCTGACATGGTATGCGTTTGTCATTCCGTTCAACCGGAATACTAGCAAGTGCTACTTGCCCGAACGGGGTTGTTAATTCTTAAATAGACCTATTCATAATATTCGCGCTCACATAATGCAATTTACAATTACAACTATGCAATTAACAGTTCATGATGATAGACATAGTGGGGTATAGCTACTTAGGCAAACTTGTAATATTTGAATTTAAAATATACTTGCATCAATTTGTAAAACAAACATGATCTCATTCCTGAGATTTGATAAATGATTGAAAAACTATAAAAGTGAGGACTATAAACTCACCTCAAAGATATAGCAAGCTAATAGTAATTATGGAGTGGCACGGAAAATGATGCAAAACTCTATCCGCAACCTATATGTTACGGTTCTCGATTCAGAAAATGCACATGAATATGTAAATGTGTATGCAAAACGTCTAGACTCTTGTCACCATCAACCATACATGTATTTTCAATTTTGAAAGCCATTTACAACTTATAAACAAGTTTCAAGTCAAAAATTGTCATTTTACAAAGTAAAAAAAAAAAGCCAAATAGGTCATATTCAACAGTGCATAACTCACTCAAAAATGGAAATTGGCTTCTGAAATTCATGGGGTAGCCAGCTCACCCAGAGGGCTACAACTTTGCTTTACTGACCTATAATGAGATTCAAACTCTAGGTGGGGGAAAATCATCGTGCAAGTCCTGTGAAAACAGCCATTTACACTACACAAGGTCGTTTTTCAGAAACTTTGAAGGCTCGTAACTTTCTACTCATAACTCCTTAGACCAAACAGCTTTTTGTTCTGAAATCTATGCTATGTGAAACTCAAAAGTGCCTTTGAGAAAAAATTACTCAATCGGCCTCTAACAGGTTCAAAATCGAGGCTAAACATGACCCTTTCCACCACGTTTTTATTTAACGTTTAAAACCTAATTTTTGTCTTTACGTTTCCTGCTTCAATATAACTCTGTTTTAGTTGATTCAAATTCTCACGGTCTTATAATTTGATCTAGTTTCTAAATGTCTACTAATATTTCCAGGGAGGAATCCTACCTCGAGATCCGTGTAAAGGCTGTAAAATGTCCGATTAAGCTTAAAAACTCTACCAATTTATACCACATCGCATCTAACCTATCTAACTTATCAAAAGCTACTTAATATCATCCTATAGGAAGCTATAAAATTCAGTTTCAATAATTTTTACACGAGCACAAAAATGCCCAACGTGAACTCATAATATTTATCATGTGCACCGTTTATCGAATTAATTTTTAAAACACATGAGTTGAGGTGACTTGAGCTAGCATGTATACACATAAAGGAGCTAAGATAAGTAGGAAAAATTAAACTTACAATGGTTTATGTGGGAAAAACAATTCGGCCAAAACAATTCAACCTAAAACCCTAATTTTCCAAATGCAAAACCCTAGCTTGAGCAATCCTTGTAAACACTTATAATGCTCAACCAATCTTTCAATACCCCTTAAAATATCTTAGTAATGATCTTGGAACAATTGTTTATGATTAAGGTTTGAAGTTATGAATTATTTTATGGGGCTGTTTGAGTTCGTGAGCACAAAGAGAGACCAAGAAAGTGTTTTTGCTATTTTTCTTGCTAAGGAGTTATGTGTGTGTTATGTTTAACCTTAGGGCTCCTATTTATAGTGTGACTTGAACTAAAAACCACTTAAACAAAACTAAATAATGGTTTTGGGTCTCCTATGGTTGGAACTGGTTATGAAAGGTTTTTGGGACAAAAGGTATGACAATTTCATTAAACAATGAGTTAAGGTTAAGGTGTGTAAGAAAAGGTAGGTAGCATTGAGGTGACATAAGCTTGAGCATGGGGAACATTTCATTTCTTTTTTTCCTTAATCCTTGCCGATTCTAAACCAACCTTTGGGACAAAGTTTCATTATTTTCTTAGGCTTAGATCTATTGTGTAAAGGATATTGTAATTTATGTTGTTAGTGGAAGATGTAGGTAATTTATTTTGAAAGTATGGAGTGATGTGAGGTTAAATGTATGCG
>BQNB010006856.1:3787-66456 GCA_026074375.1 Tanacetum coccineum
TCACATTCATGTAGAAATCGTTACAACTACATGACTTCCAACAGTGTAGAATCGATTAATTCATTAACTAGGAATGTTCGTAGAGTCCCCATAACCATGCTTGTTGAGTACTGTCGAGAGCTATTGCAAAGGTGGTATTGTGAAAAGCGACATAAATACGAAGGTATTATTTTTTATAAAACCATATTAACAATTGTTTATGCTCCAATATTAAGCCATATTGTACTCCACTATTTATGTATTGTTTTATTTATTATAACAGAAGCACCTGAGAACGAGCTTTCTGATTGGGCCGCCGCAAAAGTATACGATAGAATGTTAAAGAGTGCCAATTGGACTGTTAGGCCAATTGATCACTTGAAACTGTTCCAAGTGTATAACAAATTAGAAGTACATCAGGTTGATTTGGTGGCGTTTCAATGCAGTTGTCGAAAATGGCAACTTTCCGGACTACCTTGCGGTCATGTTTGTGCTGTTTGCCGAGTTTCAGGTTTGACTAATTGCAACTTATGGGCAAAGCCGTGGTTTAAGAAAACAACTCTTAAAAGTACCTACCAGGAGATGGTGTATCCTTTAAAAGATCCAAAAATGTGGCAAGCTCCAAATGACTTGCAATTGGTATTACCGCCTGTTATGATCAAGCGACCAGCTGGCAGACCCAAAAATAAAAATCGCATCCTTTCAACCAATGAGTCCGCTACGATACCTTCATGTACAAGGTGTGGCATGCAGGGCCACAACCGTAATGGTTGTAATCAAGCTTGTCCAACTATAGTTGTAAGTGTTTTATTTAATGTGTCATTCAGAAAATGCTTTCAGACTTAAGCTGTAAGTGGTTATTTATTATTATATTATACTAATATATTATTCGTAATTCTTGTTGAACAGCCAACCCAGAGGCGTAAATCCGTACGCACAAATTCTTTGATTCGAACACCAACTAGGGACGAACACTTATCGGCAGAGGCGAGGTTGGATGAAGAGAGACTCAGAAATGGGCGGGTATACACGGATTGGGATGATGTTCAGGCAAGTGAAGAACCAGTAACCACAACAGAAGGTATGCAATGGAGGCCTGATTCATATAATCCGTGCATCAACTTTTTTCCTCACGCAGAGAATGACAATTATTATCAATCACAGACAGAGTGCTCGATTCAAAACAATAATCAACAATCACAACCAGAGTCTTGTATTAATTATCATTTCTTTCATTTGGATGATATGTAGACAATTGTATTCAGTCTTTTGTATCGTTTGGTTTAGTAATAAAGTTTTCTTTTTCATTACTGGAACTAAGGTTACAATATAGTAAAACGATCACATCACGATACAGACAATGATACTTAAATTAAAACAAGATACTAAAATGGAAACACGATAACAAAAACTTAAACCCAATAGATCAACATTTTACATTTGTCTATAGTTGGTGATCATGACTACCTTTTCAGCCAAGCTACGCTGCAACTCGTGCCTTGCCCCCATCATCTGCATTGCATTTCGCATGTCCGCTCCAGTTAGCCTCTCTAAAAGTTCCCTACCATGGTCGACAAGAGGATTATCAGGTTGTGAACCCAACCTAATTATTTCAGGCCTACGTAGTCGTATTCTTTCTAAAAATCGAGAAAAAAGGTTTAACATTTCCTCTTCCAAAGCGACTTCCATATCCATTTCTTCTCGGATTTTCATAATGATTTGAACTCTTACATCATTTGGTGAAGTGGCCATACTCTTTTCAATAGTAGTTGAGTAGATTATTTAAAATTTAAGTTTATTTGGAAAGAAGGATATTGATGGGTATTTATAAGTGTAGATGTTTACAAACCTACAAATTTAGCAAGTCGACTAGTGATTGATTTTGTGAAATACGTTTACCAAGGCGTGTTTACCAGAGCGACTAGTGATTGAGTTTATTAATTACATAGAGCGACCTATATATTAAGTTCTATTAATTGCATTTACTAGACATATATCCGTATTTACCAGAGCGACCGGTGGTTGAGTTTATTAATTACATAGAGCGACCTATATATTAAGTTCTATTAATTGCATTGACATGACATACAACCATGTTTACCAGAGCGACTGGTGGTTGAGTATATTAAATACATAGAGCGACCTATATATTAAGTTCTATTAATTGCATTGACTAGACATATATCCGTATTTACCAGATCGACTGGTGGTTGAGTTTATTAATTACATAGAGCGACCTATACATTAATTCGTATTAATTACATTGACATGACATACAACCATGTTTACCAGAGCGACTGGTGGTTGAGTATATTAAATACATAGAGCGACCTAGACATTAAGTTCTATTAATTACATTGACATGACAAATAACCATATTTATCAGAGCGATTAGTGGTTAAGTATATTAAACACATAGAGCGACCTATACATTAAGTTCTATTAATTGCATTGACAGGACATATAACCATATTTATCAGAGCGACTGGTGATACATAGAGCGACCAATAAGTTCTATTACTATTATGGCATTCAAAAGACATATATCCATTATAGCATACGAATTCCAATAATAATACATGAAAGTTCAAAAATAAAAGCATACAAATTACATTCTTATTTGCTTAAGTTATTTAGCTAAATCAAAAACTACTCCAAACCAAGTTTTCCCATGTCATTATACAGCTCTTGAAGTATTGTTGCTGACTCAATGGTGTGGTTCTCTGGATGCCTTTCCATCTCTAGTGTCCCCTCTAGTATTTTTATCTTTGCCTCTAGTGTTTTAATCTTTTCAGCCAAGAACTTACAATTTGGGCACTCGACCTTTCCGACATTCATTGCAGATTTAGAAGTTCCCGTAGAATAACTAGGACTATTATATGAAGTTGTAGGTGTGGAAGGCCTTGAAGAACTTATACGGTTCCTGAAGTCATCCTCCCACATAAAGTAGCCACACCCTCTATCGTCAGTTCCTGGCTGATACATAGCAAGAGAATTTGTAGAAAATCAGTTTTAAGAAACAAATTATTTTATAACACATTAATGATTTTTGTTTATATTTCACCTTTGAAAAAGGACACACATAGCATTTTTTACCATAACTGTAACGTCGACAAGATGTTCGCAACACCACATCTCCTTTTCCACAAGTGTACTTATAAGCTTGATCATATGGCTCCATAAGGTGGCGGCTAATCTAGTGTCGGCTGTGGTTTTGTTGGTGTGAATGTGGTGGTGGTAATAAGGATATGAGTTTGTATGAATAATGTGTTGGTGGGTGGTTGTGAGGATAAGAGTGTGTGTGGTTGTAAGAGTGTATGTGTTTTGTGAGGATATGAGTTTTTATGAATAAGAGTGTATGTGTTTTGTGTTATTTGTATATATATATTTTTTATTCATAACTTTACTCATATAGGGGTACTCATATAGTGGTGTATAACAAGATCATGTAACTAAAATTAACGAAATAATTACAGTTCCAAAAACAATTAATCATTATAACCATTTGGGATACATTCATACTAGACATAAATAGTTTCATCATTTAAAAGCACATACATATAACGTATGAATCCTACCACATTGCAACACTATGCTTAAATTTTTTTTTGCCATATGTTCACGATATGCTAGGGCAGTCTGAAGAGGATTGTCGACGTCTAATGATAGTCCATGTGACAACCTGTATAAGAAAATACAAGTCCATATACCACAATCACCAAAAACTCCACCTTGTTTGGGAACATTCACAGCGTTGGTATAAGATATGGTGTATCTTGTATGATCTATTCCCTTTTGATCAAATACTTTCGCTTGCATCATAACCTCTGGAATCTTAGCCTGTATTAAAATTATAAGTATGAAACATTAAAAACAATTAGTCTTTCACAAAATGAAGTTCAGAAATTTTATTTCATAACATCATGGAAAGGAAAGTTCTCGTTACAGCAACATTGACTAAACTAGTGCAAGCCAATAAAACAAAGTACAACAACATACTTTACTTGAAAATTAATGAACGACACAAGGGTGGAAAGAACGATCAGTTTCGTTAGACAGAATTAACGACTCTTTGAATGCCCCAATAAAGAACGAACCAGAATTTGCTTCAACACCCAAGTTATGAAACTGTTCTTGTGTTCGATGGTAAACTTGAAGAGTGGTATCCATTTGGTAGCCGATATCATCAACCTCAATTATCGGTTCTTCATCCATATTAAAACCAAGTAACCTAGAAGAATAAGGGGTGGTAACACTCACAATCATCCTATAAGAGGTTACAGAATGACCATTGACCTCTAAGACCCATGCACAGAGTAGTCGGCTATGACCTACATGGTAGTTTGCTGATAGAACCAGATTGTTGCCTAATTGGGTAATACAGAACGGGGCCACGAGCCAAACAAGTAAGGGTTCAGGTATAACTATTATCTGGAATTGATGGTTAATCATATCAAAAGAAACTAATACATAACTTGTGTGCATGACTCCATCGTCATGTAGTCCACACCTATCAGAAGCAGCCCAGTAAATAAAATTACCTACAACAACTTGACCTGAGTTTTTTATTCTAAGTGTCTGGCTGGGCAGATTTTGCAACCTTGTCCATCTATCAGTGCTTAATGTATACATTGACACAAACCATGAACCTTCTCCCGAATAAGGGTAAGATATTTTCAGAAGTGTTGGGTCTAAGTTGTCTGGTCGGACACCAAAACCTAGTACAATTCGTTGTGTTTCTACTTGATTAGTGAAATATGGGATGAAAACACCAATAGATTTCATGATAGATGGGTTCCAGATAATAGCCATGAAGTTGTCAGCGTATGAAAAACACCAAAGCCCATCACAAGTGCCAATTGGAAACACCGATGAAAAATTAAGATTGGTGTTTAGTGGGGTGAAGTTGAAATTGTGATTCACATTACCCATGTAACTTTCAAAACCTTGATAATAGTTTACAAGAAATGAAATACTAACACTTTTACGGATACCGTAAGAAAATATGATGTTGGAAGAGTCTATTGAAGATTTCTAAAGCTTTGATACGGTTCGAAATTGAAGTAATGACTTAACAGGTAGTTTGTTCATTATTTCCAATTGAACTTCTATAGGTAAGTAGTCAGACATCTTTTGTTTTGAATAAGAATCTAGTATAGAAGGCATAGTTGATATGAATGATGTATTAAAAAGGGCCTTAAATAGAGAAGTATGGTTTCTATATGAGAAACAATATTTAATGCAGACATTATTTGTGATGTAATATTATTTTATCCTAACGTAACTTGTATAAAAATTTCTACCATAAAAACCTCATATATACGCAGCTACACTAAAACAATATAAATTGTAGTTAATTAGGATTGTATAGTGTTACCTTTAAACATTCTCTCAGACTGATATACCATTCACGCCATTCCGGGTCATAGGTTACACCGCTGTCATAGAAAGTAACCAATCCTGTCCTAATGTGCAAGTGTGCAAGACACCAGTGTTCGTCCGTTTCATTAATAGGCATAAAAACCTACAAATTTGGAAAAGGTTTTGCGGCTTACATAAATAGTTACAAAAGTATAACCACTTGGTTTTTTTATTTAATAAACTTACCTGTTCAACATCGCACCACGAGACTTTGTACAAACTGCCATCAGCATACCACGAGGGTATCGTGTCTTGAAGTAGAAGCTGGACAAAGTAAGCACCAACCATGGCCCAATCAGCATCATGGGGTCTAAAATGCCACATGTAACTGACCCACAACTCTACGTGCTGTAGAAAGACATTCAAAGAATATTAGTGTAACTAACATTCAATATAAATATTTGCAGACATGATATTAATAAGGAATTGTTGATCTAATTACCTCATCCATTATCCAACCTTTCTTAGTAGGGTCTAAGCACACTAAGCTTTCCCAAAACCTTCGGTCGACACTAACATCTTTACACCATGGAAACCTACAACGAAGTGGTCCTTGACGACCAAGAAATATGTCAAACGCGTCTGTTAAATGAACTCTGTCAGTAGCCCGGTTGAAACGTGAAAGATCCTACACAAATATTAACCATATATTAAATGTTGAATTAATTATATAAGTTCAGAATATAAGAAATGCAAAACCAAATTTTACCTCGACCCAAGGCGTAACGTCTTTAAGAAATATATTCATGTCCTGGTCATTTAGGGTATTTAAGGGTCTATCCTTTTCAGCCTTAGCAAAGGTGTTTCCCCAATAATAAGCTGAAAATGCACTAGATCTTTGAGTTCTTTTCCCGTTGCTAATCTTTGAAACAGAACGTTTCCAATGATCTGAGTTCATAAGCTCGTGTCTCCTTTTCTTCTTTTCTTCTTCATACTTGAGCATCTTTTCTTTTTCCTCACGCCTCTGAACCTCCTCTTGCAAAGTTTTGAGAAACAAATCTTTCATCATCTTATGTTCTTCCAAACGAAACCTTTCCTCCTCTTCTTGTTTCAACCTTGATTCTTCTTGTAATAGATACTCCTGGAAGCAATTGGTGTGTAAGTATATATTCAAAATAGCTTAACATCATTAAAAATACATTACCGTAACTAGATCTTCATCAGAATCTAAATCTATCATTGTTGGTCCATTAACACAAATTTGGGCTCGCACAATTCATTGAATTCGTCATTAAGTTCTTCTCAACAACCAGAGCTAAAATTGTTGAAAATTTCAGCAACACAGGATTTATCCTGTTATTTAAAATAACTTTATTAAACAAATATTTATGCAACATTTAATTAAGTGTAATTGAATATAGCGCTTTAAAGAGACTCTTACCAAAGATACGCCCTTTCGTTCACGACCAAGAACCTGCAATATAAATAAATATAACATATTAGTGTTGTATAAACTTCAATTTCCATAACTAATTTGTATAATATATCACCTTGATTATAGCCTCAAGTTTGAATACCCGAGAGTTTAGCTTGGCAATCACACCATCCTTAAGCCTTATCTCTTCAACACTAGTAGTATCACACCTACGAATAATCGGTAAATCTCTGGTATCTATCTTCCCTCGCTTGCGTGATGAAGACAACTTTTTCATATAATCATCGAAAAGATCCGTGTATGTTGTCGGAGGAGACCTTGGTATGTACGACATGTAAAACTTGCGAAATACCGTATACCAAATTGTTTGTTGCTCCGATATCGTTGGAGTAAGATCAAGATTCACCCGTAAGTCCTTGAATACGTAAAATATATTGTTATATAAGAAAATGAACACGTATATCAGTAAAAATTATTTGTTCAATTTATTTTTACCTTGCCAAATAATAAACTATAATCAGATCTTTTAAACAATTGTTTCCTCGACCAAGCCAATCCCCTTGGTATGATTTCGGGGTCCCTATTCCACCAAATATGGCTGCATTCGAAAGATTCAAGTATCCAAATCTGTAAAAACAACAAATTATTTACTAATATTTGGGTAGAAACACTATTGAACAAAATTATAATGAAATTATACTAACCTTGAAAGACCAAACAAATCCAGACAGAGTATATGTGGGAACATAATTCCGGGATTTACTTAGACCTTGAAGGTGCTCCCACTTGTTTTTATTAACTACATTCATAATCTGGTCATACAAATGCCTCCAAATGTACTCACCCCATCGGAAGTCATTCCAGACGACAAGGTTTTCAACCAAACGCATTAGTGTATCAGGTACTTCATCAACCAACTTTTTTCCAATAAAAATTACCTCTAATGCTAATAAAAGACAAACGCGGACCGCATCATCATCAACTAATTTACCAAATAACTCTTCATCCTCAATTAAACAAAAGGTCTAAATTACTTACTTTTAAACCTAACTTGTGGGGTAATAGCCTTGACACAAATGTGACATCCCCTGACTTGAATTTCCTAAAACTATAACTTCCAAAATGTAGCCCTGTTATAAGAGAAAACTCCGGACGCCCGAAATGTAAAAACCGACCTTCCACATTATATACCAGTGGCATATCATAGTGAGCATCATCCACAAAAACTTGTTTCTGTAGTATGTAATCAATAAAATGTATTAAAATACACATACAACCCCCCCAAATTTTTTTTCCCCACCCCCTCCCTTCTCTGGTTCATGGTCATAAAACGAAATATCCAACCATTTGTTGAAACAAGATTTCCTAAACAACTTCCTTCTGTTTTCATTCAATTTCTCTTTAAATAAACTAAAGTATCTCAATTTACTAGTAATCACGACTTTCGCTTCATATTCCTTAAAAAAATTAATTAAAAAAATTATTCATATTACTTAAACAAAGTTTAGAAGACTATAAACAAAATTAATATACAAATTAAATAACTGGAATAAAACACAAAGGCTCAAATCATCATTAACCAAGTACAAAAAACATGGACTAAACCGCCATGGCTGCATTACTAAAACAAGTAGTATTGCCCCGCCAAGATTCGGTAAATCTCATTATTTTTTATGATTAATTCTGAAATATCATCATCGCCCATTATACATCCATATCTCAACACATCAAAGAAACAACAAATATTAATAACACATAAAATTATTTTTATTACATTACCCATACATGAAACACAGTACTACATACACATCATAAGTGCACAACCATACATGAAAGACCATACATAAACCACCATACAGTTAAAGGGAAGACAATACAAGACAGTAATTAAACATAAGACGGATGGTTTGACAGATGCTTAGAGGGACCACATTGGTACTCATGACATGAAGTCACGGACTTATTTCTTACGGAACTGAACAATCAAGGAAATTTTCTCAAGGATCTTAAGCTCAGTCTCATTAATAACTTTCATGAAAGACCTTGCTTTTGCATTGTCAGTTTCCTGAAGATCCTTTAGTAATTTCACCGTCTCAAAAACTTCTTCCGAGTAACCCTGCTTTTCAACATCTAATATAAGCTCAGCCCTTTGCCTAATACGAATACCAAGATCATTCAACTTGGTATGCATATCAATAACTAGGTTAAAGTCATGCTCGTTGTCATTTTCAAACATCACAGCCAACACTTCCTTCAACACAATGGAGTTACATGCCAAAGCAAATTGAGACAAAGTAGACATTTTTTTATTCTAACTTTTAGTACAGAAAGATGGGTGGTTTGAAGAATAAAGAACTACTTACACCCTTAAATAGAACAAATTTATGAATAAAATAATTACAATTAAGTTCGATAGATCCTCCCCCCCAGTTGGGTCTTGTCGAAGAGGCACACTTGGCAAAAAAAATTAATGCTTTTCCAGGCATTCATCAAGATTGCTTATTTTCTTATTCATACATGTAAAGATATATACTCACACAACAGAAGGGACAAAATTTAATAAAATCTGGTGATTTGATTGTTAACCTCCTGTATTAAATACATGGCAAGTGTTTTTTACTATTTCTATTATATCAATTACACTGTAATACCAGTCAAAACTATCACTTTATGCCATTACTTTAAGGGGCATACATTGGCAATACTCAGGTTATTGGATAAATTGGTTAAATAAGCACAGATTCTAATTTAATAGGAAAAACAAATCACAGGCATATCTTTTATGTTTTCCTAATAAAGGGATCATAGTAAATTCACATAAATGGTAAAATAATCCACAACGTGATTTGATAGATAACATCCCTGTATTAAATTGAATTTAATACATGCATACACCAAAATCTTTTGGGGAATAAGTAGAAATACCACTACTCAAACTGTTTGTTTGAGAAATAGGCTAGTTATATAATTAAATAAATCAAAAATAATTCGAATTTAAAACCGCCATGGATGATTATTTAGTACCTTAAAACATTAAACGCCCCGCCAAGTCGGAAAATCCTAGTTATTTGAATTATTAATTTTCAGCTAAACTGGCTTCATCACTAGCCCCATTTTGAATAAATATTGTTGTATTCAACCAACATGTCGGATTCTAAAAAACAATACAATGCTCCCCGACATAGATACAAATTGATACCAAAATATATTTCCCGCCAACAAAAACGTTATAAAATGGTTGGGCTGCAATGTGTGTCTCTCTCACTTTATGATTAGAAATCGCATTTTATTGTTTATGCTGTTAAAATATGGGACCCAAAAACAAGTCATTCAAAAGTTAGGGATATTTCTCGTTATTGCCATTAAATGATTTTTGGTGTAATGAACCTTCTTGCCCTAAAATAAATGTGTCTTCTCTCACATATTTGTTTAATGTGTTTAATTAACATAAACAATCATAGTAAATTCAATAAATGGGAAAATAACTCCCCACAACCATGGTTTGATAGTTAACACCTTTTATTAAATTGAAATTTAAATACATGAAGATAACCTTTAGGAATTTATTCACCAATGGGTAAATTAGATTTCGAAGTTGAATTACACCAAAATCTTTTGGGGTAATAAATAGAAATACAATTGTTGTAAGGTTTACTAAATGTTTGTTTGAGAAATAGGTCATATATAATTAATTAACTCAAGTAATTAGTCGATTAACCGCCATGGTGCATTAGTAATAAAACATTAAATGCCCCGCCAAGAATACGGAAAATCTCGTTATTTTGAATTATTATATCAGATAAATGGTTTCATCACAAGCCCAATTCAGAATTAAATAATGTTGTAATCAACAAAACATGGAGGCATTACTAATAAACAATAAAAAAATGTATATCCCTCCGCCAAGGATACAGTTGATACAACAAATATATTGCCCCGCCAACAAAAACGAAATAAACGGTTGGGACTGGCATTGCAATGTGGTCTTCACTTTTAAGACTAGAAAACGCAATATAATTGTCTTTATGATGTTAAATAAGGGACACAAAATAATGTCATTCTGTCGTATTAACATACATACACCACCATTAAAATAGTGAAATTAATAATCAAATTCACTCAAAACATAAGATCATACCAGTGAAACAATATAAACGCCCACGAATAATTCATACAGTGAAAACATAATAAGATTCACAACATAACTTGAGCACTAACAAACAATGTAACAATACATAACAAGTTTGTCGCAATCGACATTTTTGTGTTTCTGACAAATGCACCAAATAAACAATCAATCAATCAGCCAGCCAAATAATAAGCCAAACTTGAAATTAAGCGAACACGAAACCAATCCACATAAAAGTTAATCAACCATCCAGGTTAATAATCAGACATAATAATGATTCATACAGAAATTGTTTACCTAATAACCACTAAATCAAAAACGTTTGCTACCTAATGATTCATGTCACTTTAATCTAATTAAAAGTAATTAAACATAAATAACAAGTAATTAATTAGATAAATAACATACCCTTGCTATCGATATCAATAAAGTGTGTTACTGTTGCGAGATCTACACATATTCATCGGAATAAAGGAATAAATGAGATATATCAGCGGCAGATCCCCATATTCGGACTTAATATGAGATCGATGATGAAAGGTATATATCAACAATGAATGTGCTGATCCCAGTAAAGGAAATGAAGTGTTCATGCCCAAATTGAAATGAAGAAATCTCGAAAGGAAGAAGACAATAAAAAAAATTATTCCCCACCTACCGGTCGCTCCAAATCATTAATGTTATACGATGGTCGCTCTATGCATTTTGTGTATAAAATATTGGTCAACTTGGAGTCGCTCTAAGTATAAAATACGGGGTAGCTCCAATTTAAAAAACATGTATAAAAAAAGTACTCTTACACATATTTGTACTTAAATCAGTACAATACAAAATATTTTTATTCGGTGCTGCTGGTAGATCGGGCAATTTTAGAAAAGTCCTTTTTTAGGGCAAAAGATGCATACACCAAAATATTTTGGGGCAAAAAGAGAATTAGTGTGATATAGCAACTATTGTTGACGTTATTGTGATATAGCAGTATGAAGATGGTTTTTTTATATATTTTTTTATTTGTCTAATTAAGAGATTGAAATATCAAATACTAGTGTGCACAATGAAAATTAATGGACATTCTAATGGATACAAGCTTAAAGACATTATAATTAGGCAAATACGTCGGCATATACACGTTAAAACTGTAAATTATCTATACTTACTTAGAGCATTAGGTGTTGATCCTGTCGTGTTGGTGTTATGAAAATAGTGTTGTTCACTTTAGCATATTTTTTGATAGAGGATGTGATTCTGCACACTGACATATCCTTTTTTTAGGGAAATACTTATTAGTACAACAGTCAAAAAAACACACTCTAAACAATGTAACAATGTGTAGTCATACATAGAGGTGTCCTTCATAAGAAAAATATGTGTATGCAAATCATTCTCTTTCCCAGAACACAAGAATTCACCACAACACCCAAAATTACCACTACTTCATGTTTTCTTGTGCATGAGACACCCTTGACCATGCATTTTTGAATAATGGTGTCATTTTTCCACTTTTTCGGGTTCATTTACCAAAAAATTTTGCAAATAATTTATAATTACGTGCTTTAATTGTTTCTTTTTCGTGTTTTTAGCACTTGGCTGATATTTGAAGGAAAAATATACGTTGTCTTGGACTCCAATTTGAGAAAGAATCGGGGACAAGGATTTCTATTTTCCCACGAAGAGGCTAAAAAGTGCAATACAGATTGTGGAGACGGCGTAGAGGGAATTTCTTATAGTGAACGCAGTTCAGGGGATATTGCACGCGAGACGATAGTATTTTTTTGACGGCGTCAAAAACGTAACCGACTTAAAAGCCCCCCCCCCTGCATCCCGTGGTGGGCCCAAACACCTTAATTCATAATATTCCATTCTCAACTACCAATTCCTCCCTCCACCAATTAAGAGGCATTTTAGATGAAAAAACCACCTTAATTCATATAAAAAAGAATACAAGACCCCTTAGCTTAATTGTTTGTTGATTTTGCGTGTTTAATTAAATTTTTTACCTTATCTCAATATTCTGGTCGATAACTTCGATAAAGCGTAAATAATTCCTTTCGATACGGCGTATCCAACTTTCTGTCCAATACCGCGTATTCATTCAACTGATTAATACGGTGTATTCACTGTCTATTGAATATGGCGTATCGATCATCTGATAAAGTTCTTTTGTCCATTTCGACTTAAAGCTAATTTTTTTTAACACCCTTTTTCCCGTTGGTATTTAATGGTAATTTTCTGGTTATTTTTAGTTAAGAATGACAAAGGTAATTCAAAAGGAGTGTTATTATGAGAAACTTGTGGATCTAAAAGAGCAAGTGTTTGCTCACTGAGACTTTCATCACTTGAATTTTCACAAAGAATTCAAACCGGATGTGCGGGAATGGAAGAAACTTTGTGTTGTGGTTAATTGTTTGCGTGTTTTATTGTTTTGCTAATATACTGTTCTAGTCGATAACTGAATACGGCGTATCTACTTCTATCGAATACGGCGTTTCTGTCCAATACAGCGTATTCAATCAAAAGAGTAATACGATGTATTCACTTCTATCGAATACGGCGTATCGATCATTTGATAAATTTCTTTGCCACTCTTGAACTTAAAGCTCAAATTTTTTTAACACCTTTTTCCCACTGGTTCTACTGATGATTTCTGGTTATATTTCAGTTAAGAATGACAAAGGTAATCAAAGGAGAGTTCGAGAAACTTGAGGATCTAAAGGTCAAAGATGTTTCGCTCACTTACGATGCATCACTTGAAGTTTTCAATAATGAATTCAATCGATTAAGTAGAATGGAGGATGATTTATTCACATATGAAGTTGAAATTGCTAACATCCCATGTGACTCAAACAAGGATGGTGATTCAGAGCAACGAGTGTCGCATGAAGCTGGTGATGATATAGGATATGATCCATTTGATGTTGCATTTACTGAATGGTTGGGGTCAAAAATTTTTAACTACAAGTCGATGGATCATTATACAAAGAAAGCATTATGGATTTACTGGATTAGAGGAGATGATGAAGTTGAGCTTACGGATAAAGAATTTTCTGATAATGAAGATGAAGTTGCTGAAGTCTTTAGTATCGACACTAATATATTTGATTTTGAGACACCTATATGCAAGACCTTCAAAGAATTTAACTATCTTTTGCAAATTAATCCAGACTTACTTACTAAGGACATTGAGAGATTCAAGACTTATGATGAATATAAGGACGACTGGATTTATGAATGGAACAAAGACGTACCTTGGGTGGACGAGAAACCTTGGACTGACACAAGAGTATGGAAAGAACTGAAACCAGTCAAACATACTTGCAAGCCTTTCAACTATAATACGGATTTTCGAAATGGCCAACATGGTTAGTTGGAGGAATGAATGATTTTGTAATGGAGGAAAACTAACATGGAGCTACATTATTGGAAACATCGCTCCCCATTTACCAGGATTATGAATGGTAACAAAAAGAAGCCGGTCGAAGGATAGCCAGTTAAAGGAACAAGCTTAGAAAAAACTATCTGAAAGGCTTAAATCATGATGATGAATCATAGAAATATGGATGGAGAGAAGGGAAGCCATGAAATTACTACACAATCAACGATGAATTAGAAATATGAGAATGAAACTCATGAAAAAGACATGCAGTTATGAGAAACTCATGAACTGCCCAGGTGGGCAAATATGAGAAGATTCGGATGATCAAGTAATTCATTCTCGGCCAACGAAGAGTATTTCTGTTACAGAAGATGAAATACGATGAATTTGGCAAGAAACAAGCGATGATGCAGGTCACATACCAAGGAAAGCTTTCTCCATAGGACGAAGATGATGGTAACTAAGCCGATGAAATGCTGAAGAAAAAGTCCAACTGAAAGACTTCGCTGTATAACAAAGTGCTTCCCCTGAACAACCTAAATTGTTTGTTTTTAATTTTATAGAGTCTGTCTTCCCAAAATTTAATACGGCATCTGCGCCATACCATACGGCTATTGATTGTCTGGAGGTTAGCAGTCCTTTATGTTTAATCTCTTAAAAACAGTTTATCTTCTAGTTTCTGGCAATACGGCGTATCATAGCTACATATACGGCGTATTCACTAGACTGACTCGTATTTACTTTGTTTAGTTTAGTTTAAATTAACCGTAGGTACCAAAAATAGGAATGCATGTTTTTCCTATTATTTGCACAGGACCTAAATGAAAGAAAAGAAATCGACGAGTTGGTTGAAGTATTTACAAGTCTGGAGGTGTTGGAGTCTTAAAACTTCAAGGCGGCTGTTCAACACAAATTATTGCTCATAAACCTATATGAAGAATCTACCGAGCAAATATCAGGGGAGTTTCTCATTCTATTTCTTTTTAATTCCCGTATTTAATGTTTATCTATACAACGAGGACGTTGTATAATTCAAGTGGGGGGATAGGAATTAGAATGTATACTTGTCCTAATTTTCACACCAAAAAGCTTAATATATGCTTAAATTTAAAAAAAAATCAAGCATACTTTTGTGAAATTACATGATACATAACCTGCACACAACAACCTTTATTAGATATTGTGAGGATTTAACCTATCTGTTTCCAAATGTTTACCCGAATTCCACAAAATATGAGTGTGGCGGTGATGTAGTAGACTTTAGAACTTGGCTTGGTATATCTATTCGAGATCACAGTGATGAGTACTATGGATTTAGATGGAGTAACTTGTTTAAATTAGTAAATTTTTAGGATTACACCCAAAAAGCCTATTCATGTTGTTTATTAACTAACTACACAGGTAGTTTAACCCCCCGTAATAAACCTGTTTTGGTATGATTGTGTTTGGTCTTGTGTGTGATGATTTTGGTTTTTTGTTAGGTGGGGGTCGCTCAGGGTTCTAGCTGGGGGTGTTAAAAGGAGTGAAGGAGAGACCCCTAGAACAACCCCGCAAGAGTCAATCATTTAGGACTTACACCAACTTGTATTATATTTTCGTTACCAACACAAACCTTAACACCTAAGCCTACCCCCTGTTTAGAATCAGTTTCTTTACCGTTGCCAAATTAGCTTAATTGTGTACAGTATGTATTCCCGAGTCTTGTTCAATTTATTGAAGGTTGGCAGAAATTTCCACCTCGTCAAAATGTGGAATGTAAAAGTCGTTCAAAAACTCATGTCATTTTTCCACCTACCTCAGCGCAATCCCTGGAACGATTCCGAAGTACTGAAGACATATCATCGACGGCAATTCACTCCCGCCTTCCATCTACCCCGCGAACTGCACGCCCTAACTCCACGTCCTTATACCTGCCATCTATTATGAATCGTTAGCAAAGCAACTAGCTCCGCGTTTTCGTACTCAACGTTTATGTTGAACAAAAATATAAATAAATTTGCGGGGAGGAAAAAATCGCAAAACAAAACCGCGACGCCCGTAAAGCCCGACTAAACGCATCGTCCCAACCCGCCGCCAACCCCGCCGGCACCATCAACGATGTGCTAAACCGACAACGCCCCTCCACGCATACGCGACAACTGAGCACCCTACACCCACACGCCCCTTGCCATGTCAAGAATTGTAAAGTATGGGCTGATTGGGAACGTTGACCCCGTTAAATGGTCAACGCCAACTTCGGTGTTGTTTTTGATCTATGACAAGTACCGTTTGCCACAATAATAGATAGACATAACACCAGTGTCCCTGGGACGTGGGCCAAGCCCACCAGTCTCCAGATCCAACCTGCCCACCATCTTGAGACCATAAACAATATAGATTCCGAAATTATTCTTTACAACCCCCCCTGTGTTCCCACTAAGACCCCCCCAACCACCCAAAACACAATACACGACACAAACAAACCTCACCAACCTAAACCAGAATTACCACACCATCCAGAACCAAACCCCCACAACCCAGAAAAAAGCAAACCCCCCTAACCCAACACTCACCCGCCAACCATACCACACACACAAACACCCCAGCCCCATAAAGGCTCAAAAACAACACACAACCCCAATAAAAGTAACAAGACCCAAAACAACAACCCACCACCCCCTAAACAAGAACAAAAGCAGAAAACCACCAGCAAAAAACAACACAGACTAGTCCAAACTAACCAGACAACAAAAAACGCTCAAAAACATAAAAAAAACAGCAAACAACATAAAATAAAATAAAACACTACAAAAACAAAATCAAAAAACAAAATCAACCACAAACAAACAATTAACAAACACCACAAACCATAAACAAAAAATGACAAACAAAACATCAACAAACATATAATTAAAAACACACGTCATCACACAACACCACCAAAAAAAACCAAAAAAACTGCCACTAACAAAAAAAACATAAACAAGATCAGACATAAGAAAAAAGACAACCCAATAAAAACGTCTCCGTGGATCACAAAAATCCATAAACAAAAAATAATCCATACACAACACAAACAAAACCACCAAAACAATAACAACCACAAGACCGAAAACAAAACAAACACAAAAAAGGAAACCGCCCTACATCGCAAAATAACCAAAACCACACAAACATCCCTCACAACAACTAACTAACCACCAAAGCAACGGAAAAAAAAAAAAGTTCCAAAAAAAACACAATCTTTAACAAACCAAACAAAACACATAATACACAGTACACCCACAAATCCCACCAACACAAAACAACCCAGACCGGAACCCCACAACCACACTTTAAATGAAACACGACACAAAAACCACAGCCCACATTTCCAACTACAACCACCGAACACCCCCCTGCACACCAGACCATAAGTACTACCCCCCCCCAACTCACACAACCACACCATCCCAATCCAATTACCACAAGATGCCCAGCAGCCCAAACCCACCCCCACCCACCACCCTCCCCTACCAGCACCAAAAAACCAAACCAAAACAAAAAAAACAACAAACAGAACATAAATCACAAAGTCCACTCCAGCACCCAAAGAAACAAAAAAACCCCAACATCAACTAAATCACAAACAATCAAAAACACAAACCAAAAAACATTGCAATTACCAAACACAAATAAACAATAATCTATATCATAAAACAACAACAAAAAACACACGCACACACACAACAAAAGAAAAGCATAAAACACCCAAAAAACAAAACACAAGAACAACACACGAAAAAAACACCAATATAACAAACAATAAACAAACAAACTAAAAACAACCACCACAAAACAACACCAACTAAAAAAAACCACACAAACAGCCAAGAACATACACGACAAAGACACAACCACGTCAAAGACAAGCTATAAACAAAAAAAAAAAAGAAGCAAAAAACAAACAAAACAACAAACCAAAACAAAAGAACAAAAAAAAAAAAAAACAACAACAAACAAAAAATTACAAGTAAACCAAAACACACAAAACAAAAAAACAGTTACAACATCACAAGAAAGACCAACAACACAAACATCAAAACAACAATCAACCGCAAATAAATATGAAGTTGAATTATATACAACCAAACGCACAAACTAACATATACCAGAAACAAACACACTTAAACACAATCACTTAAAACACCTGAAACAAAACCCTACCAAACAACACAAAAGACCAACAATAACCATCCCCAAGCAGCCTGCACACACCACATATACCCACCTACCAATATAAACAAAAACAACCAACACATTGACAATACACAAATAAACACCCCCCAGAGAAAATAAAAAGCCTAACCAAATACACAACACCAACACCTAACACAACACCAATCCAAAAATACAGAAATAACATTTATTTTCCTTTTCTAATCATTAACCATAGGGTTTTTACAACAATGATGGATATTTGCACGAGCGAGCGAGCATGGCTATATTTGTCTTTAACGACAATGTATGCATGTCTCAGTGACCTTGTTGGTTTAGTAACTATTGTGAAAAGTTAGAAGAGCCTACCCTTATCAATTCTTCATCCTAACTATTGGTTAAAACACGAATGAGGATGTGATCGAACAAACACAAAACATGTCTTTTTCGTCGTTTCGACCATTAGTGTGCATTAGCTGCCTTTGTTGGGGGGTACTTTGGAAAGAATGGTAGAAGATCAACCCTAAAGCCTTAATCATACAAACCCATATTTCCTTTATAAACTTTTACTCCTTAGCTCTAAGTGGTGAGATGTGTATCCTTATTGCCAAGCGTTATAAAGAATACGTTGTCACGACCGAAGCAATAAGCGAATTAGTTACTGTTCCAACATAGATTATTTGATTGATTTGCATGTTTTTATCGTTCTATTTTGTGAGTCTTGGTTGTTTAACTTGTAATAGAGCAAAAAATGCTTAACGAAAATAACCTTAGGACACATTTTTGTAAACTTCTTAAAGGCCTACTTGAGACAAGTAGGATTCAAGTGGGGGATATTGATGCATCATCAAATAATGTCTATCTTATAGCATCATTTATCCTATGTAATTAACCTATTTTGTATGATTATTGCAAAGAATTATTAGTTAATCATTTGTATTTAAGAATTGTAGTAATTATGGAGTACTTGGTGAAACTTGACTAAAAGGAACGCATTTTAGAGCTTAAACGAAGATATTTTGAAGATTATTGTTCTGACAACCTACGCCATATCCATCAAGGAAGATACAGCATATATGTGCATGCACTCACCAAGGACCACGAAGGAAACAAGATCAATACGCCGTATCCAGAGAAGACCAATACGCCGTATTGGAGATATAGTATGTGAATATTCTGGAAGATATCAAACGTGGTCCCTACTCCAAGAAACCCCAATACGCCGTATCCAAGACATTGGATACGCCGTATCAAACCGACTCCAGACCCTATAAATAGAAAACTCAAAAACGAGTTTTAAGTGTGCTAAATCATATTCTCGATACCTAAACCACAAAAGTTGATTTTTAGAGGAGAAAAAGAGCAGAAGAGGTCTTGCAACGCATTCCAATCCATAGGAGACAACGTGTAATTTCTTATACTTTTGTAATCGTTCAGTTTTTGGTATCATTCGTTAACTCGGTTAGTTTACCTTGGCTAAGCCACGTACTTTTTGTTTAATTATGATGTTTGAAGGCTAATACCTTCGAGTATTAACCATTATTATAACGATCTAAATGTTTGGTTTTGTTTATATCTCGATTGCTTGATTTATCGTTGAATTATTGATTATGTTTATCAAATGATACTTGTTTACGTGTTTAAGTATGCGACCTATCATTCAACTGGGTCTAGTTCTACATATTTAATGCGCTGTAACTTCGGTGTTGTTTGGGCGTAGGCTAAGAGTCCGGGATAGCTCTCCATATGTAAGAGCGGTATAGGTTAGAACAATCATCACTAAATAACATCCTTCTTGCCTTGATTGAACTGGTTGTACCGTTGTAGGTGGTAGCTTAGTACTAACTAATAACGTTCTGATCATTGATATAGTTTGGATTATGGATTACCACCTAACACAGATTACCATTAAGCAGTAAGTGGGTAAAGTCTCTATGAGCTAGGGTTAGTATGACACAGAGATGTGAGCACACGTGTTAGTCCTCGAGATGAATTAATAATCATATAAATAATGATGCTTTATGTGGGAGCTATAAAGTTGTGACAGAATTAAGTGTCCCTAGGCCTTAGGAAAAGTCCCTGCCTAAGTCTAAGAATGAAATACCACCTCGAGATAAATACATTGCTACAATAAACAAAAATAAACAAACCAACTTCTAATCGGATTAATGATAGCTAATACAATTTTCTATTATAAGGCTTGACCGCTCTTTTATCTTCTGTTAATTTGCTTGCGTGGGTTAAAGTGTCTTGAATTGATTGTAGTCACCACCAAACCCGTGCCAGTCTCTCAGACTGAAAACCCCCCTTTTAACCTGTTAGAATTAGGATTAGAACTAACATAGATTAGCATAGTTGGACTTAGATTAGAATTAACTTAGATTAGTAAACCAAAGTATTAATAAATTAAAAGATTTAACCTCGCTTCAAGTGTTCGACACCCTACTTACCACGAATCTACCACCGACCGGGTACACTGCCCGTTAAAGTGTTGTTTTTGGTTAAGTCGGCAAAATATAAATTTAAAACTTAAATCATAAAAATATACACCACACAACGACACATCAATATGGTTTACGTGTCAATGAAGATATTTAGTTTGTAGACTTATGCTGAGATTTTTTGTTTCTACTTCCACGGGTTATTGTGAAGTATTCTGCAAGCATGAGGAGATTTGTTGCTGATTTCTTGCATGTCTCTTCACAATGGATAATCACCAAGACCAATGTCAAGAAGTGGTAGTATTTGGTGTGGTTTGCTTTTTCTTCTACAAAATTCCGCTGTGTAGTTTAAATGTCAAAGTTAAAAGATCGTTCGACCTACATCAAAGTTTCGAATCTGCTCAAGATAAGGGTTATTGGTTTGGGAGGAAGTTGAGTCATAATACTTCGTCCAAAAATAATGTATGAATAAGTTTTATTACAAGACATCTATGTGAATTGGGGGAAGTTAATCCAATTCATACATATTACAATGGTTCTTCAACAAGCAAAAATAAAAAGAAACTCAACTGGGTACAATTTGAAGACGAGAAGACAGAGAATCATCCTGAGCATTGGAAGCGCCTTGGAATTCTTTATTTGTTGTATGTATCTTGTAAGAACATTGTACATAATTCCGTAGGTCACTCGAACAGAATTGAGGGAAGATTGTTAGCCTCAAAATGTGAGCGGCATTTACGGAATTACAATAGTTTACATAGCCATGACATATAGGGACTATTAATGTCAGGTTAGCATAGTTAGATGTCATAAAGGCTATAAGTACCCCCTCTATACTTTCATGGAGGGGTGAGGTTCCATATTGTATGTGTGTGTTTGTTTCTCTCTCAAGCTAATACACATATCTTTACTCCCTCTACTCTTTATCTCCCTCTAAGTCTTTCACCACCACCATGGTGGTGGTCGGTTGGTTTTTCGGTTGGCCACCCGACACCACAATAACATCAATCTGATACGATAAATGATCCTAACAAATCCGGATAGTGATAGTGATGTGGAAGTGGCTTACGATGAGGCTGCTCAATTCATGGCTAGTGGATGTGCAAATGATGCAAGTCTATATGAGGGCGTAGATTATGATATTATGATACTTATGATATTAAAGGTTTTAATTTTTTTTTGGCATTTTGTGATATAATTAATATTAATCTTCGTGGTCGTAGTAGAAGACAGTTTATGTTTGGTGTCTTTATGACTCACATGTAAGCTAGTGTCCATGTGGTTCTTTCCTTTGATTGAAGTAGTTTTGTTTTGTTATGTATGTTTTACCGCTTATGTAATGGGCTGAGATGTGAAAGTCACTCACATCCGATGTACTTAACTACTTTTGGAGTAATATATTTATCGGAGTAAATTGCATAAATCGTCCCTAAAGTTTGGTCAAATTGCACGTTTCGTCCCAAACCGTTTACGAAATGCAAGATCCTCCCTCCTGTGGAGAAACCTTTGGATGCAAGTTTCGTCCCTGCGGGGACGATACATGCACCAATGGTTTCCTAATTGTTTTCCACAAGGACTATACCTTGCACCAAAGGTTTCCTCACATGACGATCCTTGCACTTTCGTAACGTTTGGGAAAAAACATGCAATTTGGCAAAACTTTAGGGACGATTTATGCAATTTACTCTATTTATCGGGTGAAAACCCTTGACTAAAAAGAAATTATGGTTGTTATTGGTTGTCTTATGAAGATCAGACCTTGTGATATTTGTTTTAGAGAGTTATTTGTTTGATCTTACATTAGGATCCATGATCGTTAATTCATAATCTTTTCAATGCTATTTGATGTTTATTTTACTTAAAATGAAACACATAGACAAGGTTTTTGATTAATCAAATATAATACTAGTATTGATTATGAAAAATATAGAACTAATGGTGGTTCTGAAAATGATAAAAATTGAACAAATACTACCAGTTGTTCATTACATATTTTTTTTACATGTCATAATTAAAAAGATAATCAAATGGCATGTTATTACTTTTAACCATTACCATATTCATACAATAAAACAAATTCAAAATTTAGTTACCTAGAAATGGTAATAAAAAAATCAGTATTACATAACATTGATACAAAAAACATAAATTCACATTACTCAATTTAACAATCTAAATTCCTTCTTCCTTTATGTTGAATCTTGTTATAGAACCCCTGAAATTTGTGATTAATCATTGAATGATTATCTCATATCGATCGTGTTAGTGGGTTTTTCATCTTGAGTTTTTTGTAATGAGATCTGGTATTCTTCTCTCACAAATCAATTCCATTTCCGCTTCTGATTAATCCTTGCCTCCATTAAACCCTAGCTATTTTCGATTAATAGATCGCCTTTCATCCAAACATGGGTACTTCGTTCAAAGAAATGATGTGTCAAAGTTTCGACTTCGATTTTTGTTTACAAATTCCGACACTCCTCTCTCTAAGATCTATTCCACTCATGTACGGCCAATATGGTCACTGGGTCGATTCGTTTATTCCAACAAAGAGGACAAAAGATGTAACGTTTGGAATTTGTTATCGATTTAATCAATGTCCTTTAATGTGGAGAGATTGGAAATAACTTATGTAACATTTGGGGGTCGATCGAAATTCCATGCTAAGTTGCAAGATTCAAAGAGAGTAAACATGGAAAAAAAATGGGTAGTGTTAACGTGATAAGACTAAGATGAATACGCATAAAAAGGAAGTTTGATGGGTCTCATAAGAATGTGACAATACAGTTATTGGTAAATTCATTTGTGTCTGGTGAAGACAGCTGATTGCGAATGATAAGAATCTCCTCCTGCGATTGTCCTGAAGATGATTGTTGAATGCGAAGGATCTCATCTGTCTGTTGATGGCAGAGTCAAAAATGGCCCTCCTTTATCAATCTAAGAAGGCGCTATTGTAATGAAGGTTATTGATGTGTTAAGATTTAGCTATTGGGAGAACTTTGGGTATACTCGAATTCGAGACTGCGAAGGGCTAAAGATGCCATTTAGGGGTAATGTTGGTGGGGCTCTTGGTTTTCGGAGCATTAAACAAGCCTTACGTCAGTTTTGTTCAGAAGGTAGAATGTTTTGGGGTGGAATTGGAGGTGTTCCGTTTAAATTCTGGTCGGGTCCTACTTTCAAACGTATTGCTGCTAAATGGGGTGAGTTATTGGATGTTGATGATTATGATGAGTCGAATCTTCATTCCAAAAGAATTTGCATTCTTTCTAAGGTTTGTGAGCACATTCACGAGAGCTTCAAAATTGTTTTTCAGGGTAAGGTTTATTGAGTGCGCGCAAGTGAAGTTCTATGGTGGACTCCTAAATTTTCTGAAGAGGAGGAGGAAGACGAATTATCAGTGGAGGATAACAATGATGGCAGAATTAATGATCTCGAGGCAAATAATGGCATTGATGAGAGTGACGTGGAGGAGGTGCTTGAAACACTGTTTGATCAACCTGAAGGATACAAAGGACAAACACTCGGAAAGTCCTTTTGGTGTTTAAATACCCTTTATTTAACAAAAGAAAATATCTGAATTGGGCACGAGAGGTTCTGAAAAAGATCAGAGTTTGTCTCTTCCGCCGTTCCACTCCGGAGGAGGTTTAAAGGAAGTAATACTGTTAATCTTGACATGAAGGACTACGGAGAAAATAAGAGAATGGATAATCTATTGTTAACCTTGAAGATGGTAAGGATAATTCTGAGTCGGTAAACAAAAATTCAGAATCAAAGCGTTCGGGTCACTCTAAGTACTCTGTTCTGCCGCGAACGGGGGGTTCTATTTTAAATCTTATGGAGAATTTGTGAAGGTGGTCCAAACTCTGGGTTATAACATGGATGGTGGCATCAAGGGATATCACTGAGATCATTGAATCCCAAAGAGAATTTGGGTTAATCGATGAATATATATATGTCTTTGCACGTTCAAGCCACGCCCAAAAAGGCCAAAAAAGATTAGGTAAAGAGTTGGTGTGTTAAAAGATAAAGGAATTTTAGTGGTATTCAAGAAACGAAGGATGGGGTATAATATTGATCTAAGTAGTTGAGGTCTTGCTGGTGTAAATTCTAATTTTGAATTATGTGCATAGTTATGCCGTTGTAACTCGGAGGATCTTGTGCATTGGGATCCTAATTCTTTTCGGAGGAGTACTTACCCGAGATCGGACGAATTGTCATGTTTTCGAGTGTATGGTTGAAATCAGGGATTGAATCTTATGATATTTGTAAATGCGCCTCACGAGGCTAAAGATAAGCTATGTTAGGGATATTTGGCTCATTGTTGAATCAATGGTTGGTAAACTTGGTTATATGGGCGAACTTAATGAGGTAAGATATAAATCGGAGCAATAGGTTCGAATTTTAAATGCTACTACGCTGAGATTTTCAATCCATTCATATAACAGAAAGAATGCCATCCGAAAAACTTTATGGTAAACGTAAATTTTCTTACAACCGTATTCGGACTGGCTCTCTATTCATAGGTCGAATTCGTGAGTGAGATTCTATTTCCTTAAAGAGGATTTGCTGTCTGTATGAATTAGTGATAAGGGAGATTGCTCGAAAATGAGGTGGTCCATAAACGTACGGAGATTCTCAACAACGAAGTCATACAGTAAATAATATTTCAAGCTTCGGAAACTTGCCTCAAAAAGCCCAAGACTATTAAATTGGGCAATCGAGGAATGAAAATGTGAAAGTTTTTTCATGGTATGCTAAACAAGAATCGCCATCAATCTAATATTCGAGGGTAGTATGTGAATCGGGACGTGGTCGAATACCCCGGTTCAGGTGAAGCGTGAATTCTTTGAACATTTTCAGGGTAGGTTCGATAAACCATCAGTGAATCGAGCGTGGATTGATAACCCTTTTACCTGTCTCCTATCGATTGATCAGAAAGAGGATATGGAACGCAGATTTCTAAAAGAGGAGGTTAAAAGGGCTGGGGGATTGCGGCGATAATGTCCGGATGTTTTTTTTATTATCTTTTTTACCGGCATTTTTTTTGGCCTGTGATGAAAGGACGTGTTCGATAGCTGTTGACTATTTCTTCCATGTATGGTGAAATACCGAATGGATGTAACTCGAACTTTATTTAGCTTTGATTCCTAAAATCCTTGATGCCCAACAGGTTAAGGATGTTCGTCCTATAAGTTTTGATCGGGAGCTTAATACAAATTACTTGCTAAAATCTTGCAGAACCGATTAGTGGGTGTGCCTTGGTGACTTGTCAATGATTCAATCAGCTTTTGTGGCGGCAGACCAAATCTACACGTCCAGTTATTCTTGATGGGAGTTCTTCAAATGGTGTCGTAGGAAGAAAAAACATGCTCTTAGTTTTAAAGTTGATTTCGAGAAAAGCTTTTGATTCGTCGCGACATGGATTCATGCTGATAGTTGTTAAATAAATTGTTTCGTAAAGATGGAGGACTTGGATTCAAAGTTGTCTTAGATCATCCATAGGGGTCCATTTCTTTCCCCGGTAGTCTACGAGAATTTCCATTTTTAGAGGTTCTAAACAAGGTGATCCTTATCCCCTTTTTTTATTCATTCTTATTATGGAGAGCTTCATACTTCTTTTCAAAACGTGTGTAATTGGGTTTTGTTTACGGGAATCAAAATTAATTCCATGGTGAATATTCTCATTGTTTTATGCGGCATGATGCAATTCGTTCTTGGCCATGGAGTGAGCTCAATATCGATGCGTTAGTTCGAGTATGGATTATTTTTTCCGGGCTTCTGGTCTTCGTATTAACATGTGTATAGAGTAAAGATTATGGTGTTAACAGTTGAAGATGGGAGGGTCTAAAAACGCGGCTTCCTAAACTGGGTGTCTTGTCCTTACATTCCATTCACTTATTTGGGGGACGAAAGTTGGGGGAAATATGTTAAGGATCAACTTGAAAGAAGTGGTGGACACAAGGTGTTTAACATCGTCTTTCTAGATGAAATGAAACATCCTTCAATCGGAGGCAAACTCACTCTTCTTAATCCCGGTTAGGGATCTATGCAAATCTTACCAGATGTCTATTTTTAAGGTTCCCCTCGAGTATTCTTAAATCTCTTGAATCTATTCGGAGTCGTTCTTATTGCCAGTATCCAAGAGTAACAAAGCTACTGGTAAAGTTGGAATAAAGTCCTAACTCCGAAGGATAAAGGGGGTTTAAGGGGTAGCACCAGCCTTGTTTGCCCTTATAAGGTCTCATGCTTAAGTGGGGTTGCAAGTTCTATTCTCAGAAATGTCCTTATGGACTAAAGTGATTAAGGCTATTTATGGGAGGACGGGAAGTTGAACAAGGATGTTTTCTGGTGGAGTCGAACCCTGCTGGAGCATCGATAGGTCACACTGAGTAAGGGTGTTTACAAGGTCGGGTAGTAATGTTGCATGTTACATCCGATTGAAGCTGGAATGGGGAGAAACAATAACGCGTTCTCTGGGTCGACAATTGGTATGAAGGCGGTGTCCGTTAAAGAGCTGGTTCCTACGTATGTTCGCTCTTGATTGAATAAGAATGTGCACTGTATTCGAAATTGAAGGCTCAAGTTAATAACTCATTTCGAAGAAAAGCGAGAAGTGAATTGAAAGATGCCAACTTAAACCTCTTTGGCTAGATTTCCGGATGACTACTCTCGTGCCTTGCGAAGATCGTTACGTTTGGACGTTAGAAAGTGATGGGGTCTTTTCAGTGGCTTCAATTCGAAAGGAGATTGATGGGAATCGGTTTCAGGATGTTAGTTTGCCGACTAGGTGGCTTTAAAATCCTGCCAATCAGGTGAATATCATATAGCGTGGAAATCAAATCTAACGCGCTCCAACGCGTTTGTTAATATCCTCTCTCGTGGAATGGATATTGAATTTCGATTGTATGTCCCATTTGTAATGCCGGGTTGTGGAATCGACAAACCAATTTTCTTTCAATGCGTTGTGTGAACAGATTATGCGTAAGAGTATCCTTCTTGTGGAATATCGACTATTCGGATGTGAATTCTTACGAGGAATGACGATTTGGTTGGTTTCCTATTCGGAATTTCAATCGAAACTCAAGGCTTCTTGAGGGTGTATACATGTTTGTGGGTGCATATGTGAACTTTCGCAACAAGCTTCTGTTGATAAAAGAATCCATGAAAAGGCCTGATATTTGATAATTTATTTCTTAGTTCTTTTTATTGGTGTAAATTCAGATGTCAAGCGTCGTCAAGTGGACGATTGGCTTAATAACCTTTAATTATCCTTGTTTGATCTAGCTCCTTGCTATGTTTTTAATAAATCCGCCGTTCAAAAAAAATCTGTAGCTTTAACTGAATAAAAAGGTAAAACTTTTTAGATATCGTAAAAAATTATGTTTATTTTGTTACTACATGTTTAGATATTCGGGGATTTAAATGAGTGTTTAATCATTTCCAATGCAAGTTTTAACAACGAAAAAAAAGAAAAAACGACAAAAAAGAGTTTGTCGAAAGCATATAAAGTAACTCATTTAAGAAAGTCTAATTGAACGGTTAGCGTGATAGTGAATATTTTTTACAAACAATTAACGTTTAAAAATATCAATTTTTTTTAATAACTATAAATTTTTATTATTTAATATTAAAAAATAAATGGCCAAAATCTTGTTACAAAACTTTTAAAAGAGAGTATCTAAATAATTCTTAATTCCATCAATTACTCAAAAAAACTTTTTCATGGATGATGGTTGTTGGTCTCAACTGTTTTAGTTTGATGTTAAAAAAAATGTAATTCTAAATCTTCTTGCTAGTTTTGTTTCAATAAAATTGCTGTTAAAAAAAACAATTGTCACTACTTAAGTTACCATGTGTTTTTTAAATCGATTTCATCATAATGCAAAGCCTAGCCTAAGCCTACGGTATCGTAAAAGCTATGAATCCGGCATTTTGCTAAAGACTGGCTTTAGCGTTAACGGGCCGTTATGATTCCACCCTCGCCCCCTTGGCCAAAACGACGTTTAAGTCATGAGTTGGTGCACAAGCGGACCAACTAACGTGAATTTCTCTTCTTTTTTGCTTTTTAAATGTGTTTTTGGTGTGTATGTGTTGATTGTGTGTGTTTGACCGTGTGTAGTGTGTGTGTGTTTACAGTTTTTAACGAAGAAGGAGGATGTGGATAAATTGTTTTTTTTAAGTTTTAACTTTATACTTTTTAAGTTTTAGAAGTTTTAACTTTATACCTTTTAAGTTTTAAAAGTATTTTTGTATGGGTTAAAAATATTAATAATTTCATATATCATTTCGTACTTTCAGATTAATTCATATAGTAATTTAATATCCAAAGTGCAAGAAATTGAATTCATATTTACAATGTTTTTAACGCATGTTTGAGTATTTATGAAATTTCTAACTTAAAGGAGGAGAGATATGAAATTGCCCTATTTATTTATCTATATTTTTAGTTTTATATAATTTGTATTTTATTTAATAAATGAAAATATATTTTGTTTAAAAAATTGGAAAAGAAAAAAAAAATGAATCCTAAAAAGTGATGTTAAAATGGTGTCATGATTGCAGAAGTTTTTTTGAGTGTTGATGTTAAAATATTAAAACTGATGTAATGCTGATATGACGGTGTTATAACGTTATCACAACTTGGCATCTATGAATTTGACCGAATCTCCAAAATGGGAAAAATAAGACGAGTTGAGATCAACATAGACTCAAAATTTAGCATAGACCCAATGAACAAATCATAGCCACTCATTTTTTCATCAAAATAATAAAAACCTACTTTCCACCTCTTTTTTTAAAATAAAATATCTTGTAAACGGTAAATCGTCAAACGACAAAAAATACACCATCGCGACGAGTATTTTTTTATCTTTCAGTAGACATCCACTTCGATATACTTTCGAAGAACTTTTTTTCTGATTTTTTTTTCAGTCACGTCTGAAAAAATCACATGTGATTTGTATCACAATCACATGTGATTTCATAAAATCACATGTGATTTTCATAAAATCACATGTGATTTGTGATACAAATCACATGTGATTTTTTCCAGACGTAACTAAAAAAAATTCGAAAAAAATTTCGTCGAAAGTATATAGAAGTGCCCCTCTATAGAAAGATGATTTAATTCTCGTCGCAATGGTATGTTTTGTTTTGGTAAACGATTAACGGATTATTGTGAGATATTTTAATTTTTAAAAAAAATGGTGAAAAAGAGTTTTTTTTTTATTTTGATGAACAAATAATGGCTAAGATTGATACAGGTCTATGCTAAATTGGAGTCTAAATCGAACTTTTGCATAATGTAGAAAACAAACAATAGTTGTTTGAAATTCACGTGTAGGGCAGACACCAAACCCACCCCGCATATTTTAATGGGCGACTTTGCTGGTCCCAACTGTTTTTTTCCGAGAAATTTTATTTGTTTTGGCACCGATTTCTTTTTCAAAGAGAATGTTTATTATCTGTACTTATCGACTTATTTTTATCTCTGAAAGATAAAATAAGACGAATAAGTAATACAAGAGAAATAAAAAATTCTTCTATGAAAAGAAATCGGTACAAAACAAATAAATTTCACGGAAAAAAACAGTTGGGACCAGCAAAGTCGCCCATTAAAATATGCGGGGTGGGTTTGGTGTCTGCCCTACACGTGAATTTCAAACAACACTTGTTGTTTTCTACATTATGCAAAAGTTCGATATAGACACAAATTTTACATAGACCCTGAATCAAATCTTAAGCCACTATATTTTTTTCACCAAAATAAAAAAAACACATTTTTCACATTTTTTTTAAAATTAAATATCTCACAACCGTTAATCGAGTTACCAAAACAAAACTACCATTGGCGACAGACTTAAATTATCTTTCTTAGAGCGGCACTTCTATATACTTTCGATGAAAAAAAATATTTTTTTCGAATTTTTTTAGTTACGTCGGAAAAAATCAAATTTGATTTGTACACAAATTCACCATGTGAGTTTATGAAAATCACATGTGATTTTAATGAAATCACCTGTATTGTGATAGCAAATAAATGTGAATTTTTTCGAACGTGACTGAAAAAAAATCAGAACAAAAGTTCTTCGAAAGTATATCGAAGTGGAGTGTCTACGAAAGATACAAAAAATACACGTCCGATGGTGTATTTTTTTGTCGTTTTACGGATTACCGGTTTACAAATATTTTATTTTAAAAAAAGAGGTGAAAGTAGGTTTGTATATTTTGATGAAAAAAAGTGGTATGATTTGCTTCATTTGGGCCATGCTAAATTTCTGATGTCTATGTTATCTCAACTCGTCTTAAATTTTTCCCATTTTGAGATTTGGTCAAATTCATAGATGCCAGTTGTGATAACATATAACACCGACATATCACATTACATCAATTTTAATATTTAAAATCAACACTCAAAAAACTTCTCAATCATGACACCAATTTAACATACACTTAGTAGGATTTCATTTTTTTTCTTTTCCACTTTTTAAACAAAATATATTTTCATTTATTAAATAAAATACAAATTATATAAAACTAAAAATATAGATAAATAAATAGGGCAATTTCATATCTCTCCTCCTTTAAGTTAGAAATTTCATAATACTCAAACATGCGTTAAAAACATTGTAAATTATGAATTCAATACTTGCACTTTGAATATATATGAAATTAATCATGAAAGTAGAATGATATATGAAATTATACATATTTTTAACCCATACAAAAATACTTTTAAAACTTAAAAGGTATAAAGTTAAAACTTTTAAAACTTAAAAAGTATAAAGTTAAAACTTAAAAAAACAATATATCCACATCCTCCTTCTTCGTTAAAAACTGTAAACACACACACACTACACATGGTCAAACACACACAATCAACACATACACACCAAAAACACATTTAAAAAGCAAAAAAGAAGAGAAATTCACGTTAGTTGGTCCGCTTGTGCACCAACTCATGACTTAACGTCGTTGGCCAAGGGGGAGGGTGGTATCATAACGCCCGTAACGCTAAAGCCAGCTTAGCATAATGCCGATCATGGCTTTACGATACCGTAGGCTTAGGCTAGGCTTTGCATTATGATGAAATCGATTTAAAAAACACATGGTAACTTAAGTAGTGACAATTGTTTTTTTTTAACAGCAATTTTATTGAAACAAAACTAGCAAGAAGCTAGCAATTACACTTTTTTTTAACATCAACTAAAAACAGTTGAGATTCTTTGATTAATTGTTGAATTAAGATTATTTAGATACTCTCTTTTAAAAGTTATAACAAGATTTTGGCCATTTATTTTTTATATTAAATAATAAATTTATATTTATTAAAAAAAATTGATATTTTTAAACCGTTAATTGTTTGGTAAAAATATTACACTATCACGATAAACGTTCAATTATCTTTCTATAAACGGGTACTTTAATATGCTTTCGACAAACTCTTTTTTGTCGTTTTTTCTTTTTTTTCGTTGTTAAAACTTGCATTGGAAATGATTAAACACTCATTTAAATCCCCGAATATCTAAACATGTAGTAACAAAATAAACATAATTTTTTACGATATCTAAAAAGTTTTACCTTTTTATTCAGTTAAAGCTACAGATTTTTTTTTGAACGGCGATTTATTAAAACACTAGCAAGGAGCTAGATCAAACAAGAACAATATAAGGGTTCTTAAGCCAATCGTCCCACTTGAACGACGCTTTACATCTGAATTTACACCAATAAAAAGAACTAGAAACTAAATTATCAAATATCAGCGCCTTTTCAGGGATCTTCTTATCAAACAGAAGCTTGTTGCGAAAGTTCCACATATGCCACCACAAACCATAGTATACACCCTCAAGAACGCCTTTGAGTTTCGATTGAATCCGAATAGAAACCAACCAAACTCGTCATTCCTCGTAAGAATTCACATCCGAATAGTCGATATTCCACCAAGAAGATATCTTACGCATAATCTGTCTCACTACAACGCATTGAAAGAAAATATGGTTTGTCGATTCCACACCGGCATTACAAATGGGACAAACAATCGAATCAATATCCATTCCACGACGAGAGATATTAAAACGCGTTGGGAGCGCGTTAGATTTGACTTTCCAAGCTATGATATTCACCTTGATTGGCACGGATTTAACCCACCTAGTCGGCAAACTAACATCCTGAAACCGATTCCCATCAATCTCCTTTCGAATTGAAGCCACCGAAAAGACCCCATCACTTTCTAACGTCCAAACGTAACGATCTTCGCAAGGCACGAGAGTAGTCATCCGAGAAATCTCAGCCAAAGAGTTAAGTTGCATCTCTTCAATTCCACTTCTCGCTTTTCTTCGAAATGAGTTATCTAAACTTGACGCATTCAATTTCGAACTAACAGTAGCATTCTTATTCAACTCAAGAGCGAACATACGTGGGAACAGCTCTTTGATGACACCGCCTTCATACCAATTGTCGACCCAGAACCGCGTGTTCTCCCCATTCCCCAGCTTCAATCGGATGTAATCTGCAACATTAATACCCCGACCTTGTAACACCCTTACTTCGTGAACTATCGATGTCCAGCAGGTTCGAACTCCACCAGAAACATCCTTGTTCAAATTCCCGTCCTCCCCATAAATAGCCTTAATCACTTTAGTCCATAAGGAACATTTCTGAGAATAGAACCGCCAAACCCACTTGAGCATGAGACCTCTATTAAGGGCAAACAAGCTTGATACCCCTAAACCCCCTTTATCCTTCGGAGTTAGGACCTTGTTCCACTTTACCCAAGAAGCTTTGTTACTCTTCGGATCCTGGCCATTAAAGAACCGACTACGAATAGATTCAAGAGATTTAAGAATACTCGAGGGAACCTTAAAAATGGACATATGGAAGATTGGCATAGATCCTAACACGGACTTAAGAAGAGTGAGTCTGCCTCCGATTGAAAGGAGTTTCATCTTCCATCTAGAAAGACGAGATAACACCTTGTCCACCACTTCTTTCCAAGCTTGCTTCCTTGACATATTTCCCCCAACTTTCGTACCCAAATAAGTGAATGGAGTCTTAAGGACAAGACACCCAAGTTTAGAAGCCGCGTTTTTAACCATCCCATCTTCAACGTTAACACCCATAATCTTACTCTTACACATGTTAATACGAAGACCAGAAGCCCGGAAAAAACAATCCAAAACTCGAACTAACGAATCGATATTGAGCTCACTCCATTGGCCAAGAAAGATTGCATCATCCGCATAAAACAAATGAGACAAATTCACCATGGAATTAATTTTGATCCCCGTAAACAAACCCGCATCTACCACACGTTGAAAAGAAATATGCAAGCTCTCCATAATAAGAATGAATAAAAAAGGGGATAAAGGATCACCTTGTTTAAGACCTCTAAAAAATTGAAATTCCTCCGTAGGACTACCGTTGACAAGAATGGACCCCCTGGATGATCTAAGACAACTTTGAATCCAAGTCCTCCATCTTTCACCGAAACCAAATTTATTTAACACATCATCCACGAAATCCCAGCGGACCGAATCAAAAGCTTTCTCGAAATCAACTTTGAAAATAAGAGCGTGTTTTTTCTTCCTACGACACCATTGAAGAACCTCATCAAGAATAAATGGACCGTCTAGGATTTGTCTGTCCGCCACAAAAGCTGATTGAACCTCATTGACAAGATCACCAAGCACACCAACTAATCGGTTCGCCAAGATTTTAGCAATAATCTTGTATAAGCTCCCGATCAAACTTATAGGACGAAAATCCTTAACCATGTTGGCATCAATGATTTTAGGAATCAAAGCAACCATTTGTATCTTTTGTTACTACCCACGCGTTGCGTGAGATTAACTTGGTGTCGAAAATTATTATATATATACTAATAACCGTGGGAAACGACGTCGTTTTGACATCGGGTTTCGCTGGCGAAAATGGTAGCCCAATAACGGCCCAACATAAAAAAAATTGTTACCGGCCCAAACTAAAATAGAGTTAAAAAAATACGCAACGACCCTTCAACTTTTAGCTATTTACGAATTTTTTATATAATAAACTTTATTTATTAAATATATGCCACATATCTGCCAACTCATTGAAACGAGTCCAATACTGCAATGCTTCCGACATACGTACGATTTTATAAAAAATGTTTAAGTTTAATATAATTACAAAAAAATATTATAAAACGTAGCCTCAACTTTTGAAACGACGTCGTTTCAGCCGGCCCATTTAGTACCTTTTTGTTGGGCTCCCACTTTTGGCCAGTTTATTGGGGTTCCCTTTGGGCCGGCCTAATTGATATTTTTTTTTATATAAAAAAATTATTGCCACAAAATAGGGGAAAAAAATATTATTACAAAAGTCCCGATTTATTTAGATAAAAAAACACCCACGGAAACACTTTCAATACCTAATAACTTTAAAATAATCGACCGGGTCATAAACGTAAAACTCTAAATTGCATTAAACGGTGTCGTTTTACGCCACTAAAAACCATAAGCCCAAATATATGACACATATTTACCCAAATCCCATAAAATTATATAAAAAAACCTCATATAGCCAAAAAAACAAACTTTTAAACATGAGGCTCAACACATAAGCACATATTTAAAAAAGCACATATTACTTGTAAATCTTTTCATTGGTGTCGGGCTAGGAGTAAAGTGTTATTTAGTTGGAATGATTGGCTCAAGAATCCTACTTTAATTCCGATTTATTAGTTAGCTTCTTGCTAAGTCTTCTAATAAAATTGTCGTTCAAAAAAAATTAAACATGAGATCGAAAAAAATAAGTTCGCACTAAAAAAAAGTAATAATAATAATAATAAAAATTCTAACGTCGCGCAATAACGCGCAGGACATAAACTCATATAAGGAAAAAAAAAACCATTAAACATGATACCGAAAAAATAAACCCGCACTATTAAACATGAGACCGAAAAAATAAACCCGCACAAAATAAAATTAAAAAAAATGCCCTGCGGTAACGCGCGATTGTCATTTGAGGCACACGTAAAATTATATTAAAAACAAAAAAAAACCAATGTAGCCAAAAAAAAAACTTTTAAACATGAGCCCAACACATAAGCCCATATAAGAAAAAAAAACAAAAACAAACTATTAAATATAAGACCGAAAAAATAAACCCACACAAAATAAAACAAAAATAAAAAATATATAAAAAAATTAATGGCCCGCAACAACGCGCGAAAAATTAACGCCCCGCAGCAACACGCGGGTAATCCTGTTTGTTTAGTATATATTTGGTGGGCATGGCGGTGGCTAATTTGTTGTTCGACATTATTAATATATAACACATGTGTGGACAAATCCACTGTCGTTTTGACAGTGGGCCACATTGGTACAGTAATGGGCTCCCATTTTGGGTCAGCCCGAATTTGTTTTTTTTTTTTTAATTTTTTTTTTAAATTTGTATGCACAATGTAGGAGGAAAAAAATATTACAAAAGTTCTGATTTATTCAGATAAAAAAAATACCCGCGGAAACATCTTCGATACCTAATAACTTTAAAATAATCGATATGGTCACAAACGTACAACCCATTATATTAAAAAAAAACACTTTAAACATGAGGCCCAACACATAAGCCATATAAAAAAAATTATTACTAATATACACATTTGTCGACAAACTAGCCTAAAATTCGCATAAAATGTGTCCCAAAATCTGGCCAAAAGTAAAAAAAAAACTAGCCCAAAATTAGCCTGAAATCTGGCCAAAAGTAAAAAAAATACAAAACGGTCCCTCAACTTTTAACTATTTACGATTTTCTTACACAAAAAATCCCGTAAAAAAATTTACAAAACCGTCCCAAAAAAAGAAAATATTCGGGAAAAAATTAACCCGTCCCAACGCAAAAAAAAACTCCAAAAATAGCCTAAAATATGACCCAAAGTAAAAAAAATTACAAAACGGACTCTCACCTTTTAACTATTTACGATTTTCTTACATAAAAATTCCTGTAAAAAAATTTACAAAACCGTCCCAAAAAAAGAAAATATTCGGGAAAAAATTATCCCGTCCCAACGCAATTTTTTTTTCCCCGAATCATACAAAAAAAGAAAATATTAAAAATTAGCCCCGCCATAACGCATCGCCCAAAAAAAACCCCAGAAACGTAAAAAAAATTATTCGGGAAAAAATTAGCTCCGCCGCAACGCGCGAGTTCTTTTGCTTGTTGTTGTTCAATAGTTGAATATGTATCGTATTTTGGTATTATTTAAGCCCAAATTAAGAAATATACAGTTTATATTGAGCCCGAACTATTTGGAGCCCAAATTACAAAGAGACATATATTAACACAGGAGCCCACGAAGCAAACTTAAGTAGCCCAAATGGAAACTGGCCCAATAGTCCAATACCGCCTTAAGTTGTCGTTTTAGAGCATTGATTGAGATGTCTAACTGATATTAAATTTATGTGTCAGTATCATTTTTGAGACAGCAAAATAACACACACTTTTGCACAAACCAATAACTTATTACTATATTTAGTAGGCACATAATTAGTCACACTTTTTATGCTTTCCAAGCATTTTTCATTGATTTATAATTTTGAAAGAATAACAAGTAAATAACTTTATAAAAAAAATAGGGTGAATTGCATATATATATATCCTTGCAAAAGCCTAAAATTGCATATATATCCAACTTAAACTCATAATTACATATATATCCTTCTTAAACATTAAAATTTGCACATATATTCAAACAACTATTTTTTATATATTTTAAATCACAAAATACATTTAATCATAGTATAATTATAAAAAGTCTATTATACCCTTATTGTTCTCCTAATATCATAACTTAAGGGTGAGCATTTCGGACCGTCGACCGAACCGGACCAACCGGACCGGACCGAACATATTTCGGTCCGGTCCGCGGTCCATGCTTTTTGTTAAATTCGGTCCGCGGTCCGGTCTTACAAAAAACCCGATGATTATGCCTTGTAGGACCGGACCGAAGATCGAAGACCGAACCGGACCGGACCGTACCATTTCGGTCCGGTCCTCGGTCCGGAGTTTTGGACCAATCCGGTCCTCGGTCCGGTCTGGTCTTAGCCGGTCCGATCCGGTCTTAGGTCTGTGCTCAGCTTCTCAACATGGATCATCATCTTCTACGGTTATAAATCGAAAATCTGGCAAGTCATATGCTATTATAATAGTATTCTTGTTCAAATGGGAGAATAAGATTAGCTCGCCAACAATTAAGTATGTTTATGTGATTTTCATAGAGGCAAGATTTTTATTAAACTCTAGTTTGCTCGTGACATTTTTTGTACTTAATTTTTTGCTTTTAGGCAAAGTATCAACGAAGTACAAGCTAAAACTGAGATACAAAGGCTTCTTTAAGATGGTCAAGAACTCGAATAGAAGAAAATATTGTTTTGGCTCACAAAAATGTATCTATATCGACACATGGTCATTCGACTTAAGCCAACTAAATGAAGAGGTCTTTAGGCATTATTCATCACGTAGCAATTTAGTTCTCTCAACTCTTTTTGTTGACAAGTATGCCATAGAGCAATCATTTATTGAGCTAAATTCTGATGAGAAGAAACTCCACAAATTAACAATCTAAATTTCTTTTTTCCTTTTGTTTGAATCCTGTTATAACCTCTGAAATTGGGATTAATCATTGATTGATTAATCTCATATCGAGCGTGTTAGGTGGGTTTCTCATTTTGGGTTTTTGTAATTTAGATCTGTTATTCTCCTTTTCAAATCGATTCCATTTCCGTTTCCGATTAATCCATGCCTCCATTAAACCCTAGCTATTTTCGATTAATAGACCTCAATTCAATCCAAAGATGGGTAGCTTTCGTTCAAAAGAAGATGATGTGTCAAAGATTTTGACTTCGATTTTTGTTACAAATTTCTCGGACTATTTAATGTATTATTGTGAATTTAAATTTATAAAAAATAGTGTGTAAATATATGGCAAATTTTAAAGTTTAAGAATGATATATATGTAATTATGAGTTTAGGTAGGATATATTTTTTCTTTAATGCAATTTTAGGCTTTGCAAGAATTATATATGCAATTCCCTTTTTTTGTGGATAAAGTTATTTACTTGTTATTCTTTCAAAATTATAAATCATGATAAATGTCTACTCGGTCTGTTGGGCACTCATCCCACCCCCATCCCTTACAAATTACAAAGGAGGACATTACATTATCAAAAGGAGCTTACGAAGCAACACATAAGTAGCCCAAATGGAAAAATGGACATTAGTCCAATTACTGCCCTAAGTTGTCGTTTTAGAGCATTGATTGAGATGTCTAACTGATATTAAATTTATGTGTCAGTATCATTTTTGAGACAGCAAAATAACACAACACTTTTGCACAATCCAATAACTTATTACTATATTTAAGTTGCACATATTAGTCACACTTTTTATGGTTTCCATTAAGCATTTTTCATTGATTTATATTTTGAAAGAATAACAAGTAAAATAACTTTATCTAAAAAAAATAAGCGGTGAATGGCTATATATATTCTTGAAAAGCCTTAAAAATGCATATATATCCGACCATAACACTCATAATTACATATATATCATTTTAAACTTTAAAATTTGCCACATATATTTGAACAACTATTTTTTATTATTTTAAATCACAAAATACACATTTAATCATAGTATTAATTAATTAAAATGTCTATATCACCTTATTGTTTCTCTAATTTCATAACCTTGGGTGAGCATTTTGGGCCGTCTTCGACCGAACCGGACCGGAAAACCGGCACCAAACCGGATCGGAACCGAAACATTTTCGGATCGGTCCGCGGTCCATTGCTTTTTGTTAAAGATTCGGTCTGCGGTGGCGGGTCGGTCGGTCCAGTCTTAAAAAAACCTATGATTATGCCTTGAGGACCGGACCGAGAGCGAAGACCGAACCGGACCGGACCGTACCATTTCGGTCCGGTCCTCGGTCCGGAGTTTTGGACCAATCCGGTCCTCGGTCCGGTCTGGTCTTAGCCGGTCCGATCCGGTCTTAGGTTGTGTGCTCTCTTTCAACATGGATCTCATCTTCTAGGTTATAGATCGAAAATTCGGCAAGTCATATTGCTTTATATTTATTTCTTGTTCCAAATGGGAGAATAAGATGAGCTCGCAACAATTTAAGTATGTTTTATGTGATTTTCATAGAGGCAAGATTTTTATTAAACTCTAGTTTGCTCGTGACATTTTTTGTACTTAATTTTTTGCTTTTAGGCAAAGTATCAACGAAGTACAAGCTAAAACTGAGATACAAAGGCTTCTTTAAGATGGTCAAGAACTCGAATAGAAGAAAATATTGTTTTGGCTCACAAAAATGTATCTATATGCGCATGGTCATTCGACTTAAGCCATCTAAATGAAGAGGTCTTAAAGGCATTTATTCATCACGTAGCAATTTAGTTCTCTCAACTCTTTTTGTTGACAAGTATGCCATAGAGCAATCATTTATTGAGCTAAATTCTGATGAGAAGAAACTCCACAAATTAACAATCTAAATTTCTTTTTTCCTTTTGTTTGAATCCTGTTATAACTCTGTGGGAAATTGGGAATTAAAATCATTGATTTGATTGATTAATCTCATATCGGAGCGTGTTAGGTGGGTTTTCATTTTGGTTTTTGTTAATAATTTAGATCTGTTATTCTCCTTTATCATATAATCGATTCCAATTTCCGTTTCCGATTAAGAATCCATTGACTCCATTTAACCCTAGCTTTTTCGATTAATAGACCTCCAATTCAATCCAAAGGCATGGTAGGCTTTCGTTCAAAAGAATCTGGTGTGTCAAAGATTTTGACTTCGATTTTTTGTTTACAAATTTCCGGACTCCTTCTTCTGCATAAGGATCTATTCCACTCATGTAAGCAATATGGTCACGTGGTCGATTCGTTTATTCCAACAAAGAGGACAAAAGATGGTAAGCGTTTTGGATTTGTTCGATTTATCAATGTCTTTAATGTGGAGAGATTGGTAAATAACTTATGTACGATTTGGGTGGGTCGATCGAAATTCCATGCTAATGTTGGCAAGTTCAAAGAGAGTACTGAAAGGAAAGTGTTACGTGGAAAGACTAAGAATGAATCGAATAAAAGGAAGTTTGATGGGTCTCATAAGAATGTGGAAAATACAGTTATTGGTAAATCATTTGTGTCTGTGGTGAAGACTAGCCGAATGCCAATAGATAAGGAATCTCCTCCTGCGATTGTCCTTGAAGATGATTGTTTGAATGCGAAGGATTCACTCTGTCGTTGATGGGCAGAGTCAAAGAGATGGCCTCTTTAGTCAATCTTAAGAAGGCGCTTTGTAATGAAGGTTTTGATGTGGTTATAGATTAGCTTATTTGGGAGAACTTTGGGTATTACTCGAATTCGAGACTGCGAAGGCTAAAGATTCATTTAGGGGTAATGTTGGTGTGGGCTCTTGGTTTTCGGTCATTAAACAAGCTTACGCCGAGTTTGTTCCTGAAGGTAGATTGGTTTGGGTGGAATTGGACGGTGTTCCGTTTAAATTCTGGTCGGGTCCTACTTTCAAACGTATTGCTGCTAAATGGGGTGAGTTATTGGATGTTGATGATTATGATGAGTCGAATCTTCATTCCAAAAGAATTTGCATTCTTTCTAAGGTTTGTGAGCACATTCACGAGAGCTTCAAAATTGTTTTTCGGGGTAAGGTTTATTGGGTGCGCGCAAGTGAAGTTCTAGGGTGGACTCCTGAATTTTCCGAAGAGGAGGAGGAAGACGAATTATCAGTGGAGGATAACAATGATGGCAGAATTAATGATCTCGAGGCAAATAATGGCATTGATGAGAGTGACGTGGAGGAGGTGCTTGAAACACTGTTTGATCAACCTCCCTCCCCCCCCCCCCCATGATGATCAGAAGGACAAACACTCGGAAGATCCTTTTGGTTTATACCCTTTATTGAACAAAGAAAATATCGAATTGGCACGAAAGGTTACTGAAGAAGATCATAGTTTGTCTCATCCGCCGGGTTTTCACTCAGGATGAGGAGTTTGGTATGATATGGTTAATATTATCTTACATGAAGGACTACGGAGAAAATGAGAGAGATGACAATTCGTTTGTTAACCTTGAAGATGTAAGGATAATTCTTGAGTCGGTTAAACAAAAATTAAAAATCAAGCGTTGGGTCACTATAAGTACTTCTGTTCTGCCCGCGAACGGGGGGGTTCTATTTTAAATCTTATGGAGGAAGTTGTGTAAGGTGGGCCAACTATGGGTTATAACATGGAGGGGTGCAACAAGGATATCATGAGTTTCATGATCCAAGGAGAATTTGGGGTTAATCGATTGTATTTTTATGTCTTGGAACGTTCAAGGCTTCGCCCAAAGCGCAAAAAGGATTGGGTAAAGGAGTGATATGTGTGTTAAAAATAAGTAAATTTTATGGGTCTTTAAAAAACTAAGTTGGGGTCATTGATCTAAGTAGTGTGAGGTCTTGCTGGTGGCTAATTTAATTTTGATTATCGTGCATTGTGATTCCGTGGTAACTCGGGAGGGATTCTTGTGCATTTGGGATCCTAATTCTTTTCGAGGGTAGCTTTACGATATGATCGGGACTATTTTGTCATTAGTTTCGAGGTTCCTAATTATTTGTGTGGTGAATTCAGATTGATCTTATAGATAGTGGTTGTATATGAGCCTCAAGAGGGGGACTAAAGAAAAAGCGTATGTTATGGGATTATTTGGCTATGTGTCGAATCAATGGGTTGTAATCTGTTATGATGGCGAATGTTAATGGAGGTGAGATATAAATCGGACAGATATGGTTCGAATTTTAATGCTCACGACGCTGAGATTTTCAATTCTTTCATATACAATGCGAGTCTTGATGAAGTCCCTTTAGGAGGAAGTGCTTATACCTGGTGTCTCAAATCTGCTTCTAAAATGAGTAAATTGGATTCGGGATTTTTTGTTTCCAAAAATTTGTTGAGCATGTGTCCTAATATCAGCTATTACCTTAGAGCGTTTATTTAAGCCATCGTCCTATTTTATTACGTGAAGTAGGTATGATTACGGTCCTATTCCTTTTCGATTCTTATCGTTATTGCTGGAAGTTGATGGTTTTGACAAGTTGGTTAGGGATTCTTGGAAAGTAGGCTCCTGTTAACAAAGAAAATGTCTCCGAAAACTTCATGGGATAAACTTAAATTTTCTTAAAGACCGTTATTAATCGGAGCTGGCTCTCTATTCATAGGTGAATTCGCGATGTGAGATCTATTTATATAAAGAAGGAGTTGCTGTCTTGTGATGACGGTATTGGTAAGGGTGATTGCTCGATGAGGTGGTCCATAACCGTACGGAGATTTATCAACAAGATTCATCAGGTAAATAATATTCAAGCTTCGGAAATGCTCAAAAGCAAGATTAAATGGGCAATCGGGAGAGATGAAAAATGTGAAGTTTTTTCATGTATGCTAAAACAAGAAGCGCAATCAAATCTTAATATTCAGGGTATTTATGGTGATTGGGACGGTGGGTCGATGACCCGTTCAGGTGAAGCGTGAATTCTTTAAACATTTTCGGGGTAGGTTCGATAAACCATCAGTGAATCGAGCGTGTATTGATACCCCTTTTCCTGTCTCCCTATCGATTGATCAGAAAGAGGATATGGAACGCAGGATTTCTAAAGAGGAGGTTAAAAGGGCTGTATGGGATTGCGGCGTTGATAAGTCTCCGGGTCGTGATGGTTTTTATTTTTAGCTTTTATCGTCATTTTTGGTCTGTGATTGCGAAGGACGTTTTTTTTTGGTCGAGGTGTTGTATAATTTATTCATGTATGGTGAAATACCGAAGGAATGTTAACTCGAACTTTATGATGATTTAAATCTTGATGCCAAACATGTTAAGGATTTTCGTCCTATAAGTTTGATCGGGAGCTTATACAAGATTATTGCTAAAATCTTGGCGAACGATTAGTGTGGTGTGTTGGTGATCTTGTCAATGAGGTTCAATCAGCTTTTTGTGTGGACAGACAAATCCTAGACGGTCCATTTATTCTTGATGAGGTTCTTCTAATAGTGTGCGGTAGAAGGAAAAAACACGCTCTTATTTCAAAGTGATTTCGAGAAAGCTTTTTGATTGGTCCGCTGGATTTCGTGGATGATGTGTTAATAATTTGGTTTCGTGTTGAAAGATGGAGACTTAGGATTCCAAAGTTGTCTTAGGATCATCTCATGGGGTCCATTTCTTGTCAAACTGGTAGTCTACGAGGAAAATTTCAATTTTTTGAGGTCTTAAACAAGGTGATCCTTTATCCCCTTTTTTATTCATTCTTATTATGGAGAGCTTGCATATTTCTTTTCAACGTGTGGTAGATGCGGGTTTGTTTACGGGGATCAAAATTAATTCCATGGTGAATTTGTCTCATTTGTTTTATGCGGATGATGCAATCTTTCTTGGCCAATGGAGTGAGCTCAATATCGATTCGTTAGTTCGAGTTTTGGATTGTTTTTTCCGGGCTTCTGGTCTTCGTATTAACATGTGTAAGAGTAAGATTATGGGTGTTAACGTTAAAGATGGGATGGTGTAAAACGCGGTTCTAATCTTGGGTATGGGTGCTTGGTCCGTAAGAAACCCATTCATAAAAAATAGGGTGAAAGTGGGTTTTTTAATTAAATTAAAATAAGAATTAATTTAAACCATTAGATGAAAATAAAATGAATAGATAAGATGAAGCGGTTTGTTCTTTTTTTTGACCATGTTCCTTATGGAACTTTTGTCTGTACTCCATATACTTATTTAATCACAAACGTTAAGCTTTTGTTTTGGAGACATGCCTATTTATTAAGTATTACTATTTAACTTATTAGATAATAATGTCGTTTAATAACATTCACAGATTATTGAGGAAAGATGTATTAGTGAATAAATAGGCCCAAGCACGTTTGTGGGTTTAGGGTATTAGGGTTTTACCACTATAAATAGTGGTCAATAATAAATCATAACTCAAAGGGTTTTCTAATAAGATGTACTGTACATTTTTATTTTGTGTAATATAAATACATATTATAGAACATTTTAGTAATCATGCTTTCATTCAATATTATTCATACCATAACCTTATGTACATTATTTAAATTATTGGATGTGGACCATATAATTGATACAGTATTAACCTTTAAATTTGATTCATACCGAAAATTATCACATTTCTGTGCCTTGTCTTTGAAAGTAATTCTTTAAACTATGATGATGCAATTGAGATTTAAAAAGTTCATATATATAAAAAATGTTTGGCACGAAATATAACGATACATTTGATGGTAAACTTAGTAATCATCAATAGCTTTAGAATAAGTGATGCCTTGTTGTTCTTTTGCCAAAGGTTATCGTGAAATTAGTCTCTTTACTTTCGAGTTTTTTTAAGATTTCTCGGATGACTACTCTCGTGCCTTGCGAAGATCGTTACGTTTGGACGTTAGAAAGTGATGGGGTCTTTTCGGTGGCTTCAATTCGAAAGGAGATTGATGGGAATCGGTTTCAGGATGTTAGTTTGCCGACTAGGTGGGTTAAATCCGTGCCAATCAAGGTGAATATCATAGCTTGGAAAGTCAAATCTAACGCGCTCCCAACGCGTTTTAATATCTCTCGTCGTGGAATGGATATTGATTCGATTGTTTGTCCCATTTGTAATGCCGGTGTGGAATCGACAAACCATATTTTCTTTCAATGCGTTGTAGTGAGACAGATTATGCGTAAGATATCTTCTTGGTGGAATATCGACTATTCGGATGTGAATTCTTACGAGGAATGGCGAGTTTGGTTGGTTTCTATTCGGATTCAATCCAAACTCAAAGGCGTTCTTGAGGGTGTATACTATGGTTTGTGGTGGTATATGTGGAACTTTCGCAACAAGCTTCTGTTTGATAAGAAGATCCCTGAAAAGGCGCTGATATTTGATAATTTAGTTTCTAGTTCTTTTTATTGGTGTAAATTCAGATGTAAAGCGTCGTTCAAGTGGGACGATTGGCTTAAGAACCCTTATATTGTTCTTGTTTGATCTAGCTCCTTGCTAGTGTTTTAATAAATCGCCGTTCAAAAAAAAATTCTGATGAGAATTTCAAGCTTATGCTTAGTATGTACGAGAAAGAAAAAGAGACAAACAAGAATTTTGCTACAAACAATACTCTGCAAAGGTATCGAAAATACTTTTATGTACTATAGTGTTCCACATATATTCATGACACTTATCACACATTCTTTTGTTACCGGCCTCAACATGTAGTTATTGAAGAACCACATGGTGAAGGAGATTCGGACCATTATTTGAGTGATGAAAGTTATTTTAGCCATCAGAGCAGCGATGATGATAATGGTCATGATGATGAGGATGATGAGATATCAAGTGATAAAGTTAAAACTAACTCAAATCGAAACAAAAGTATAACGATGAAAGAAAACTCAAAATTCCAGAACGTGCATGATTTTAGAAGAGCTTTGAATCATCACGTGGTAGTAAACGAGTTTGAATATTTCATTGAGAAAAGTTACTTTTGAAGTAAGTATATAAATTCATAAAATAGCATTGTAAGAAATGCTTGTTCTGTTGAATTGATTTGATGTTCATGTAACAATTATGCAGGTTAAAATTTTGAAAGAAACACATACTTGTATACGAAGTAACATTTGTGGTAATCAACATGCCACTCAAGGATGGATTGCTAGTGTACTAACCACAAGATTAAATCTGATGGGGATGCTAATGTTATAGAGCTTAGGAAGTGGTTAACGAAAAACTACAATGTCAATATACCTTACCATAGAGTATTTCGAGGGAAGGAGCAAGCTTATACGGATATGTATGGTAAGTGGGATGACTCTTTTATACAAATGGGTGATTTTAAAGAAGAACTTCAAAACAGGAACCCGGGAAGTGTTGTTGATATTGATTTTGAGATGGTTGGTGACAAAAAATGTTTCAAACGTTTCTTTATTTCATTAGCAGCTTGCTTTAAAGGGTTTCTTGCTGGTTGTCGCCCTTATATTTCTCTTGATGCTTGCCACCTTAAAGGGAGGTTCAATGGTGTACTTGCAGCTGCCATAGGTATTGATGGTAACAATGGCCTTTTCCCAATAGCCTATGGTGTCCTTGAATCAAAGAATGGAAACTCTTGGACGTGGTTTCTCGAATCACTAAAAAAAGCAATTGGGACATCGGATGGTCTTGTTATATCATCAGATATGCAAAGGGGGTTAGACTTAGCTATTATGCAGGTTTACCCCAATGTTGAGCACATAGAATGCATGAGACATTTGTATAGCAACTTCAAGAAAAAATATCGCGGTGACTTCTTTAAATCCAAACTTTGGGGAGCTGCAAATACGTATTGTGTTATTCAACATGAAAGATTATTGAAAGAGCTATCTTGTGTAAGTGAAGATGCAATTTCATTCCTTAGCTTGAACCATAATAAGATATGGAGTCGTAGCAAGTTTGGCACTGCATCAAAATGTGATTATATCACCAACAATGTCTCGGAAGCTTTTAATGCGTGGATTGGTCCATTTCATTTCCAACCAGTTATTGACCTTCTTGATAACATAAGAGAAGAGCTTTTAAAGCGTTTTAATGAGAAAAGAATGGTTGTTGAAAAATAGAATGGCACATTAGTTCCTAAGGCTAAGAAGTATCTCAACACTATCTCTAAGGTTAGTAAATTGAGCTACAATGGTTTAATCTATTTTATGAACGATAGGAAGGGGGTTTCGTACACATTAAAGAGGTAAAGAAATTCCGATCTAAGATTCTCCGATCTTCATTCCGATCTATTAATTTCATATGTATAAATTATATGATTTCTAGATCTTCATTCCGGTCTATTTCAATTCCGATCTAAGATTCTCAATAGTCATCATTCTTAGATCCGAATGGAATACCATAGATGGGACACTAAAGTTAGGACGTCATAGGTGGTACATCCTTGTGGTGGGACACCAGAGGCGGGACAACAAAAGTGGGACATCAAAGGTAGGACATAGAGGCGGCCGCCGGTTGTAAGTTAACCTTAATTTATTTCAATTTCCTTTTTCTCTGGTTTATTTTATCTTCTGTGTTTGGATCTCTCTTCAATCCAAAGATATTGTGAAGGGTTTTCTCGCCGCTTCATTATGAGTCACCGAAACCAAAACTGTCATCAATCCAATGAATCTCATACACAGAAGATTTCCACGTCTGTCTTTGTTACTAACTTCCCAGACACTTTATCATCCCAAGAACTTTGGAAGACTTGCAGCACTTATGGTACAGTGGTGGATGTTTTTATTCCATTTAAAAAGTCCAAAGCAGGTAAGAAATTCGCTTTTGTTCGTTTCATTAAGGTCGCAAACCTAACATTATAACCTAGGATCTCTTTTTATACACCAAGGAGTCCATTACAAGATAACTACAGATCTTCTATAATTCTAATCTTATATGCATATCTTTCTAACTAAATAGAATATACACCGAATAAGTCAACACTTATCATTTCATAAGTCTTCATCCCTTTAGCAGTCTTAAGTCTTCATGCAGCAGTCTTAACTCCGTCAGCAGTGTTAAGTTAGTACTGGCAGTACTAACTTTCTTCAAGCAGTACTAACTAGTTAGTACTGGCAGTTGTAATCTTGAGCAGTACTAAGTCTTTGGCTTGACAGTACTAAGTGTATGAGTTTAATTCCCAACAATCCTCCCCTAAACTTGTGATTTACCTTCAAATCTATAAGTTTCTCTGAATTAAGCCATTTGTACTAAGATGATGCTTCCAAACACTTTATTGTCTGGGTTTGTTTGCTTGTATGAAGATTTTCCTTAGAAGCTCATTTGCCATCTCCGAATGTTGTTCTACTAATAGCCTATTAACCAACATCAAAGTCAGAACTCCTTTTGACAATGGATATTTCTTTCTTACCAGAATGAACATTATCTATTTCCTCTCTCTGTAGGACCACATGATGACCCTCACAATATATATATATCTCCATTTCAATGGATCATGCATATATCTCTGAAGTTTCCATAGTGTATCATATGTATTAGGTTCAAACAACCTCTTTAATTCAACCCATAATGCTCTTTCTTTGTCATCAGTAGGTTCTGTTAAACTGAATCTTTATCTAACCAAATTCCATAGCATCACCAAGTCATCCCTGTCAAAGATTTTCAATATATCCTCAAAGAATTGATATGCTTCTGTATGATTACCAACCCTGATGATCTTCCAATATTTTTTAGATTCTTTAGTGTAAACCTCTCAGTCAATGATTGGATATTTGACTTGTAAGGCTTCAACATAAACTTCTTCCACTGGAACTACCATCATAATTTGTTGTAAATCCTCTTGTGACAATTCTTTTTCCTCTTCTTTTGGTTGTTCTTGAACTGATCCTGAAGCTTAATTAGTCTTTTGCCTCTTAGAACCTTCATGATCAAGAACTACTTCTACAACCCTTTTAGAACTTCCAACTTCTGCAGAATCAATCATTGTTGCTTGTGAACTTCCATCTGCTAACTCTGATGCTCTTCCTCTATCTTCAGTCTCCATGGGTACAAAAGTGTTGACATTCTTCATTGTAGTTTTAAATAATTTCTTGAGCTCATCAAAAGAATATCTTTTCAATTGCTGCAGTGTATGACTTCCCATGTGCTTGATGTAATTAATCATATAATTCCTCTGTTGAGCTTGTGTCATGGGCTTGTTCCACTTTGCTTCAGCTTTTTGTGCAACAAAATATTTCTTTCTCTGATTAATAAGATCTACAAGCATATTTGCTTGATCAACTTCACTATACTTGTTCCTTTCCTTTGCTTGTAGTCTCCTAGATAGCTCTTCATCAGCTTTAACTATTGCTCTAATGTTTTCCCATTCTTCCTTAGTAAAAGATTGAGTTGCTTCATGAACTCTAGCCATCCTTTGTCTTTCTTCTTCATCCAGTTCCTCTTGCAGTCTCACTGCTGCTTCATGACCAAGCCTCTCTTGTTCTTGCTGTAATTTAGTTCTCTTAGTCTGTTCATCCTCAGATTCCTCCATTTTACCTTTACCTTTATCTTTGACTACAACTGGTGAAGGAATACTGATGTTAACCTCTTGAACCATACCAGCAGTACTAACTGGCATTGATGCACCAGCAGTACTAACTGATTCTTCAGCAGTACTAATTCCACCACTACCAGTACTAACTGCCCTTCTTCTTCTAGTATAAGTGTGAACATTTGTTTTAGCTGCATCTGCAAGAACTTTAGCTGCACTAAGAACTCCCAACTGATCTTCAGGTTGATCTTCTCCCTGTGTAGGAGTAACCAAAGTAACTCCTGCATCTTGATCAATTTCTTCTATCATCCTCCCCTGTTTGGAAGAATCCTCTGAATCCTCTTCATCATCTGAAACAACAATTTTGGCTCTCCTTCTGGAATGGCTTGTCTTGACAGTCTTCTCTAACTTTTTCACCTTCATGATAAGCTTGGTATAAGCAGCACCATATACTTGCTTAGTTTGCTTCAAATCTGCTTCCAAGCTTTCCACTTTCTTAGACAATGTGGTACATAAAATCGTTAATTCCTATAGTGTCATACTGCCCTCATCACTTTCAAGTGTGTGAACTCTTGGGAGAGGTGAATCACGAGGCGGGGTAGGTACCCTCTCAGACCTAGTCTGAGCAATGGAACCCCCTATGGCTTCTTGGCACCTGGGACTACCACCTGCACCAATTCCCTAAGGAAGAGGCACATTAGGTATTGCCGTGGATTGGGTCCTATTAATGTTACCACTAGCCTGCTCTGCATCTAAGCTAGCAGCAGTAGTGACATCCCTTTCCACTCTGTTAGCCCACTCCTCATAGACAGCCTCATCTGGTACATTAGGTATAGGCTCACTAGTCTGAGGTAACTTAGTGACCTTGTTTAAGGCTTGCCTAGGTGTTTGAGTCTTTTGGTGTGAGGATGATACAACATTAGGTATTGGTTCTTCATTAGTAGGTTGAGTAGTAGAAGTTGGTGGTTGGGGTTCAGAAGGATGTCCTAAACCTTCACCCTCTTCTGCTTGAATTGCTAGCATACTTGGAAACAAAGGTGTGTGTTCCCCAGAAAAACCTCTTTTCATATTGCTAAAAAGTTTTGGAGTTAAATTAGGAGCAAAATATTTCCTGTTGTGGGGATTAAGGAATCTTTTGTTCTTTTCCAAAAATATTTGAATAAATCTTAGATACATTAAAAATTTATATTTACTATCCAAAATTTTCACCATACCATCAAAAATCAATTTATAAAAGTTAAATGTTCTGTTTGTTGCAAGCAAATAATAGCAGTTGCTATATTGCTACTAAATTGTTCCCAAAAAGTTTTCTTAGGGCTAAGACAATGTAGGATGGTATGGATCAAAAATCTCCACTGAGGGGAAAATTTTCCTTTTTGAAAAGTCAGTTTATCATCATTTAAAACATACCCCATCAGTGAGAGTTGATCAAAAAATTTAGTAGTTGGCAAAACACTAATACCATCTATATCTGCTAATTGAAGATGTCTCCAGACAAATGCTTCAGTAACAGTAAATTCTTTGCCATCAATTATGGCAGTTATTTCTTGTTCTCTATTATCAACTGTTTTGACAGTAGCAGTCTGCCAAAACTTTTCGATGAGAGAAACATAGATAGTAGGATTCTTAGTAAGAGCATACCTTATTTGAGTACCATTGAGAAAATCTACTATCTCTTGGAATCTTTCACTCCCAGATGGTTTCTTTAGATAAGCAACCATGTTGTGTTTGTTGTAGAATTCCAAATTCGCCATTGTTGATTAAGAAAAGTTCGATTAAGGTTTGGGATAGGTTCGTTTATGAGAGTATATGTGTTAGATAAAAGCAATTAAGATTATATGAAGACCACTTAAGGTTTTGATTGGACCGACTGAATAAACTTGATTCTTTATCTTGAGAAAGTCTTATGAGTGAAAGAAAGATCAAGAATCATCCAATTTAAGGAAACCTATAAGCGAAGTTGTTGGCGAAAATATCTGAATGGCTATATTTAATTAAGGAAAATTTGTTATGCTCCAAACAGTATTAACGATAGCCTAGCAGTACTAAGTTTAGCCTAACAGTACTAAATAATGCTCAGCAGTACCAAGTTTAGACTAACAGTACTAAATAATGCTCAGCAGTACTAAGTTTAGCCTAGTAGTATTAACTTTTGAGGTACCAGTTTTAACCTTAATTTCGTTCCAAAAGGCATTTCCATCATCAATGTTGATTCTCACAAGCTCTCTTTCTGTTTTTAAGCTCACTGTATCTCTCAATTCTTTTGCTCGTTGAAACACTCTGTCTGTTTTTACTTCACTTATCTCTCTATTCTTTTGAGCTCACACTTTCTCTCTGTCTGTTTTTATTTTATCTCAATTCTTTTAAGCTTACTTTTTCTCTCTGTTTGTTTTTATTTTCTCTCAATGCTCACATTATTAATTATAACAGCAGTATGAAGTATACTTACTAGTAGTAAGGTAGGCTAACAGTACTAACTTGAATTTCATCATTAGCTGATGTTCCATTCCATTTCAAGCATCATTTGTGCATAATTTGCTGCATATTATTACAATTAACCTCCCCTCAATCAATAATTCAGGGGTTAAGCATTCCAATACTTGCAATCAGATATTGAAATCTTCCAACATCAAATGCTTTTGTGAGAAAATTTGCAACATTGTGATCAGTGTGAATCTTAATCATTTGAATTAGCTTCTTTTCATTAGAATCATTGATGAAGTGATGTCTAATCTCACTGTGCTTAGTCTTTGAGTGACACACTGGATTCTTAACTATGTAGATGGTGCTTTCATTGTCAATGTGAATCTTGGTATTCATGAAATTATATCCCTAATTTAACATTTGGTTTTGAATCCATAATACCTATCCACGTTAACTAGATGCAGCTACATACTCTGCTTCAGTAGTAGAGTTGGCAACTATAGTTTGCTTCTTACATTGCCATGAGATCAATCTCCTCCTAAGAAATTGACAACCTCCTGTTGTAGATTTCCTGTCTAAACTTGCACCAGCATAGTCACTATCAGTATAAGCTTCCAAGTCAAATGGTGAGTTCTTAGGATATCAAAGGCCCAATTTAGGTTGACCATTCAAGTATCTAAAGATTCTTTTCACAACATGAAGATGTGAACCTTTAGGTGTGACTTGAAATCTTATACAAGTACATACAGCAAACATTATATCAGGCCTTGAAGATGTTAGATACATCAATGATCCAATAATTGATCTATATAAGTAAACATCAACATCTTTAGCTTATGCATCCTTGAGCAATGGCTTTGAAGTTTCTATAGGTGTACTTGCTGTCTTTACAATTGAAAAACCAAACTTCTTCAAGATTTCATCCACATACTTGTCATGACTGATGAAAATCCCATCATCTTTTTGTGTCACTTGAAGTCCTAAGAAGAAAGTGAGTTCACCCATAGAACTCATCTGGAATTTCTTGTGCATCAACTTCTCAAAATCAGTTCATAACTCCTTCTTAGTAGATCCAAAAATGATATCATCAATATATACTTGAACTAGTAGAATATCACTTTTGATTCTTTTAATAAACAAAGTCTTATCAATCTAACCTCTCTGAAATCCATTGTCTAATAAATAGGTAGATAGAGTCTCATACCTGGCTTTAGGAGCTTGATGTAGACCATATAATGCCTTTTCTACCTTGTAAACTTTGTCAGGGAACTCTAGATCTTCAAATCCTGGAGGTTGACAGACATAAACTTCTTCTTCAATTTTGCCATAAAAAATGCACTCTTCACATCCATCTGGTACACAACAAAGTCTTTGAATGAGGCATAGGCTAAGAATAGCCTAATTGCTTCAATCCTAACAACTGGAGCAAAAACCTTATCATAATATATTCCTTCTTCTTGAGTGTAACCCTATGCAACCAGTCTTGCTTTGTTTCTGATTACAATTCCTCTCTCATCTTTCTTGTTTCTGTACACTGATTTAGATCTAATGGCCCTCTTGCCATATGATATATCAACCAAAGTCCAAAACTTCTGCAATTTAAACTGTAGAAGCTCATCCTGCATTGCTTCTATCTAGCTTGAATATGTCAAAGCTTGAATCACCTTTTTACATTCTACTTGTGATAGAAAACAAGCAAATAGACAATTTTGAAGGTCTTCATGAGTTTTCCCTTTATAAACAACACTAATAAACCCTTGTTCATATATAGTCCTTGTCATTCTCCTTGTTTGTACACTAGACTGCACATTTCCATTCACATGATCAAGTGAATGATCTTTATGGATTCTTGTATTTGGAGTAGTGGGAACTAGATATGTGTTAGTAATGTTGCTCATATCTAATTCTATTTCATCACCAAATAAATCAGCATGTGTGGCTTCAAGTGGAGCAGTAGTAACTGGTGGACTAGCAATATTAATATTTAGACTACCAGTATTAATACTGGCAGTATTAATATTTTGCCCAGCAGTATTAACATCTGGTGAACTATCTTCAGGCTTCTCTTGATCATCAATTCCACTTTCATCATCATTTTTTCAAGCATCACTAGAAGGTTGTGGTTCATCATTGCTAGTATTCTTTGGAGAAGAATCAAAAAGTGAACCATCTTTCCACAGTGGCATCAAGATGTAGTCTTAGCTAGATCCTGACTCCTTTCTAGAATGACCTACACCAATACTTTCTTTTGTACCTATAAAATCATTAAAGTTTGTACATGCAACAACTAGCACATGATTCATTGATTTTGTTAGAACATCAATATCATACAGCCACCTTGGTCCATCACCTACAATAATAGGCTTATCCTCCAAGAACCTAACATGCAAATTTTCTTCTACTTTCCTAGTTCTAATGTTGTATACTCTAAAAGCCTTACTATTCATTGAGTATCCAATAAAGAATCCTTCATCTGACTTTCCATCAAACTTTTCTAGAGGGTCTAAGGTATTAAGAATGGTAACATGACACCCAAATGGTCTCATGAAGCTTAGAGCAGTGGTTCTACCTCTAAACAGTTCATAAGGGGTCTTGTTGTGAGGCTTGACTACTAATACCCTAATCTGCACATAGCAAGCAGTATTAACTACTTCAGCCGAAAATATAGTAGTTAAACTTTAGTCAGCTAACAAGGTTCTAGCATCCTTAAATGAGTGACCCTATTTCATCTCATTACACCGCAACACCATTTTAGCGAGCGAGGTTCACGCTAACACATAAATTCTCTTAATGCCTTTCTTTATACAAAACTCACTAATAACTCAATTTTTTTAACTCTTTTCCATTTGTCACATCTGATTAACTGTTACTTTCTTATCAACTAGATATTCTATCTGAGTTATAAAGCTCTAATAATGCCACTAAGTTTCATTCCTATATGCTAAAAATAAACCCAAGTAAATCAGCTATAATCTTCAATGACCAACTAGGACAATATTTCTTATCATTAAGTTTGCTCCAAAAGTTGGACAAACAAGTCAAGTAAAAAGAACCCTATTCTTTTTGTCACACAATCTGTGAAAACACTAAAAAGTTTAAACGGTAACTCCTTGATCAAAGTACACATCTACACAAAATCAAGTTTTAACCCATTTAAGAGTTCCTTTACCAGTAATTCTTCCTCCTTTGGCTCCTCCCCTAAAGGTAACATATCCTCCATCAAATTCCTTGAAGTCTGAGAGATAGGACATGTTCCCAGTCATGTTCCTTGAGGATCCACTATCAACATAGCCTTGATCTTCTTTTTGTGTATGACCTTGCACATAAAAATAAAGAAATTAGTTTCCTTTAGGGACCCAAGCCATCACTGTTAAGTTTGGTATGTCTCCAAACCCAACATGCTGAGGCCTTAACAACATTAACCTGATTTGCCCTAACAACATTAACTACTGCTGTATTTGACCAAGCAGTATTAACTACTTTTGGCCTAGCAGTATTAACTTTTCGACATAAATTTTTATTAGTTAATGTTTTTCTCATTTGATAGGGCTCGTTTATAGTTGATTGTGCTGATTTAGAAAAATGTGACATTGGTCTAGCACTATAAACTATAGTTTTAGGATGAGTAGTATTAACTGACCAAGCAGTATTAAGTGGTCTTAGGCCAGTTTTCATTAAAACTGCTCTTGGAACTATTTTCCTGTGAGCACTGGGGTGAGCCTTTTTATCAGAATAATTGTAATTCACCCTTGTATAATTATTCCCAGATACCATCCTTTCCCTTTGATGGTAATTGCAGTTAGCCTGCACATGGTAAAAACTTCTACAAACAAAACAAGCTATATTGTACATCACAAAGTCACTTCCTAGCTATTGGGACTTCTAATTATTCTAGTTTCTTTGATTTCCTCTAGGAGTTTGTAACTTGTAGATTTCGGCATACTTAACTGGTTTGCTAACTGGTTTTTCTTGTTTTTGAGGTCTAACAAAATTTATCTTAGCAACAGTAGAAAAAACAGTTTTCTTTTCTAATTTATCATTTGACACCAACTCCTTAACCAATGAGGCATCACGAGATTCCATAACCTCATTAGAAGTATCTTCACTAACACTCTTACTAGTCTTAGGTCCATATCCTTCAAGCTTAGGCTGTTGAAACTCCTCTAAACCAGTGTTGGACAAATCAAGGTTTGGGGGTGAAAATAACCTTGTAGGAGGAGGTGGAACAGCATTATAGCTTACAAACCCTAAACCCTTTCTACTTTTATCAGGTATCTGACTCACTATTAATTTGTCTAGACTCTTAGAAGCATTAACAAATTTTTCAATCTTAAGTTGATTGCTTTCTTTTTCTTGCTTAAGCTTTTCTAACTCACTTTTAAGTATACTAATTTCTGAGTCTTTATATGATATATCTCTTTTAAGAATAGCAAGTTGCTCACAAAATAGAACCTCATTCTTTTTTTGAGTCTTTTCATCAGCAGTTACAGTAGCTGCTGGTTTGAATGAGTTTCCATTCTCTATGACATCCCATAGAGCATAGTCTTATACTCGAAAGTATTGCTCAAACCTTAGTTTCCACATATCATATTCACCTTGTTTGAGAAGGGGTAACTTTGCAGTAGTATTGGTTTGGGCAGTTCTAGATCTATCTCTTCTTTGTGAGTAAAGAGATCTTCTTGTTAGTTTCTTCTAGATCAAAGTTTTAGAACACAAGCTCTTATACCACTTGTTGATCCCAAACTATGATTGATTCTTTAGCTTGTAAAGAGTATGTTACCTTGGATAAATCCAAAATAACAATGGTAGAAACTTGGTGTGTATATTAAAGAGTATGCGGAATCTACTCTGTAATACTTAGAAGAATTATGAATGTAACAGTAAATATGATTGAACAAGGATGTAACAAAAAGCTTCAATATTACTAAGATCAATAATATGAGTACTTTGTCTAGTACTAGGGTTTATAACCTTGAAGTTATGCATGCAACTCTATGAAATCACTCCTAACATCATAACCTAGGATCTCCTTTTATACACCAAGGAGTCCTTTACAAGATAATTACAAATCTTCTATAATTCTAATCTTATATGCATATCTTTCTAACTAAATAGAATATACACTGAATAAGTCAATACTTATCACTTCATACGTCTTCATCCCTTTAGCAGTCTTAAGTCTTCATGCAGCAGTCTTAACTCCTTTAGCAGAGTTAAGTTAGTACTGGCAGTACTAACTTTCTTCTAGCAGTACTAACTAGTTAGTACTGACAGTTGTAATCTTGAGCAGTACTAAGTCTTTGGCTTGATAGTACTAAGTGTATGAGTTTAATTCACAACAATTAACAATACATATTTATACATGTTTAAATTTTCCCCTAATACTAGGTATTGTTGCCTCATACCTAAATTGTGTCAATACAAAACTTCCATTTAACATGGGTATTCTCAATATGGATTCAGACCCCGGATGGGGTTATCAAGCCCAATAGATCTATATATTTGTACTAGCGTTTACCCTAAAATGTAATTAACTGTTAATGAAATTAGGGAGTTTTTCAATAGCTACTCACGTGGATAGTCTCATAATCGTGTCCAACATACCATAAAATCACTTGTGTTCAATTTGAACTAAGTAAGATATTCAAAACTTGTAGTTTAATAAATCGGTATTCAACGATTTTAAATCATAGAGTAGCAAATCAAGTTTTCGTAATTTCATGAGTAAACAACCATGTATCGCACATGTTTTAGAAGTCCTACAGTAAGCAAGCAAAAGCTTTTAGTACAGACAGTCATGTAATGCTTATGTAGTAGAAATCAATAAGTTTACTTAGTAAAAACGAGCATGTATCTCCCTTACGGGTTTTCATAAAACAATCAAAAGATTAAAAGAGAGGCTATGAACTCACCGTTAAGGGAAAGATCGATAAACGCAGAAGTAGCGGCAAGAATGCTGCGTATCCAAACGATCCTAAGTATCACCGAAAATAAACGGTGCCTTAGTATAAAGAAATAAAACGCACATGACGAAAACAACCAAAAGATATAATAAAGATATCGTGATCATGATATGGCGTTCTAATTACTTTTAACCAAGTGAGATTTATCCATACATCCCTTTAGGACCTGATCTAATCTACCTTCAAGTGACATCCTATTTTAGGCCTTAATCATCTAGTTTACAATTTTATTTATGTTAATTAACTCCTTTTAAAACCATACGTCTTTACAAAATTCTGCCCTTACCCGACTTAATAGACCTATATCTCAAAATACGTAATAGGTATAAATGAATGGTTTTTGGCTCAAACAAGCTATTTGACTCTAGTTTATTGAGGTTATAAATAAAATAACCCAAAATGTTTAGATCCTAAGTGATATTATCAATTTACCTTTATGTGCCAAATTAGATTATTTAAAACGTTTTCCCGTTCCACCGTTTTTAGCATAATTTCTATTTTATAACTCGGTTTGACCTAAAACAAAAGCCCTTGTCTAATTTTATCTAATTCCTACAGGTTTGACTTGGAAAATGAGGTACTTAGTATGAAAACATCTGGACATAAATTCATTTGAAAAACTGGGCACAATCTCTAGTTATTCTAGCCATTTTGGTCATAACTCATTCATCCGAAATGAATACGACTTTATCCAAAGAACCAGATGGTCTTCATATGTTGTACCCTTCCCACATGTAAAAATCTAATAGCCTCCAAGTCAAATAAAATTTTTTACAAGCCTAACTATTTGTATTACAAATTCTGGGTACATACTAAGTTTGTTTCCACGGTTTTGGTCGTATCTCGACCATCAGGAAGAGTTGGAGCTCCATCCAACTCACCACTAGGACCTGAGATATTAAACTAATTATTTATGTAAATAAACAGTAGGCTTTAACCCAAAATTATTCCATTATATCCCAAACTATCTGTATAACTAGATACAATGACCCATTTTGACTAGTTTTTGTAATTCAGGCGTAACTAACTCATCCGGAGGAGTTACGACTTCATCGAATTCACCATATGGACCTGAGGTTATAATCTATACATTTATGTAAAGATATAGCAGCCTCTAAGCCTAAAATATTCCATAATATGTCAAACTATCTACACTAAATTTCCCGAGTGCCGATAAAATTAGTTTCACTAATTCGATCATATCTTGGTCTTCCGGAGGAGTTACGGCTCCATCCAAAGCACCACATACACCTTGTATGTTGTTCTACCCAAAAAAGTACTAAAGTCACAAACATCAATCAAAAACCATTCGATATCACACCAACAACTTGTTGGCCTAAATTATCAATCCTCATCCGCTTCCAAAATCCAATCTAACCTTATTTATAACCATTCTAAGCTACTACCTATCACCATATCACTTTCACAATCATCCAATAAAATGCATAATATAAAAATTAACATTAAAAGAAGGTTTAAATATATTTACAAATAATGGTGAAGCAAAGTAAAATTGATCACTCAAAACCCTTTTGTGTTTTCTTTTCTAGCCGAAACCAAACACACCCTTAATAATCATAAATCTAACTTTTTATTATCCCAAATCTTGCAATAACACTTGTTTTCAAACCGTTGATGCCTATACTCCACCCAAAATCAATGAAACTAGTATAAATCAAGATTCTTGCAAACTTCTTGCATGTTGATTTCTTTGGTAAATAATGGTAGGGATTAATGTAGGAATAATGTAGGAGTGATTGGAATTAAAAGGAGGATTTTTTATTTGGTGGTGGTTTTTGGTGGTGCATCGTGAGCAGAAGAGAGGAGAGCAGGGAGATCTTTGCTCAGCTATATTTCTTATGAGTGTGTGTTTGAATTAGAATAAAACACTAGTTTCATAAGCTTCTAGATATATAAGAAAAAAATAAGGGCGTTTGTTTTGGGCTATAGGGGGTCGGCCATATGGCTTGGGCTTATGTTTTTATAATTTTTTTTTGTTAAATTGGTACCATGTTATTTAGTGTAAGTAACATTTAATTAAGGTTTTATAAGATGTAACATTTAATTAACACGGGAAAAGTCATAAAATACTAAAAATAAAATAATCGGACTCCGATGCAAAATTTATGAAAATTTTAACATCTCGAACGCTTAAATGGATAAAAATCCTAAGCACAGCTCTCTAAAAGCCAATAAAGATGATTTTTACTAAATCGGATAAAAAGCAAAATATCCACTTCCAACTAATAGTAAAAATAAAATCATGGCTCGGGATAAGTATTGACCTGAAACACAGATTGTCACAAAAATGGCTAAAGGTGCCATAAAAGTTGAGGCCCAATGGACCCCAGATGAGAGGAGGGTGGTCTTACAAGACCAACGCCTTAAATGCATTATTGTGTCATGTCTACCAGATGACATAATGAAGTCAGTCATTAGTTGTGAGACAGCTAAAGATACTTGGTTCACAGCTTTGAATGTCCCTCAGATACCCAGGAAAACATAATCATGGATCTAAAACTTAAGTTTAAAATTTTTAAGGCTAAACCCTCTGAAAGTCTCTCACAGATCTACACCCGCTATAAGACCCTGCTCAAAGAGCTTGCCAATGATGGTGTTAACCTCTATAAATATGGGTCAATGTTGGTTTCTTGAACAGTCTCCATGAGAAGTGACTAACCTTCTCTTAGGGACTAAGGAATGCCAATCATACTCAGACTCTTGACCTTGTAGATATCTATGGAAGGTTTGTCTATGAGGACAACCTCATCCAAAGAAGGTATTTTGACACCAAAAGGCCCTCATGACTACTCCCTCAAGTACTACTATTTCTACTGCCTTCTTTTCCAATAATGTTGTACAGGATTTCCAAGAAAATTCTGACGATGAGATAGATGAAAGATCCAATGAAGAGTATCTCAGAGACTCGGATATTGAGTTTCATAAGAGAGCCCTTTTCGGAAATTCAAAATGTTTCAAATGTGGTAATAAAAGCCATTTTGCTAAAGACTGCTTTTCTACAACGTCTGAACCTTCTTACAAATCACTAGTGACTGGTTATTCATTAGTGTCAAAAGATTTTCAACAAAGGTTTACTCTAAAACTTATTCAGTCTACTCAGTTCACAATAAGTCAAGCTAATTGATGTGTTTCTAAAGCTTTAAATTATAAGACTGAAATTACCGATTTATTAAATGGAAATACACAGGTAAAAGTATAACCCACGTATGTAGTATAATATTTTAGGTAAGACCAGGTCGTCCACAAGGATTTGATTAGTGTTCGAATAATCGTAGTTAAAATAAACTTTAACAATTTTAAGATAAATGGTGCTGGATTCAATAATGAGAAAGATACTACTCGGATAGCTTCATATAATTCCTAAGCAATGGTGATAATTACGATATCAGATTTAGGACTTAAACATATAAAAAGGGTTTCTCGTTAGAAAACATTTTCACAAATTAACTTGTTTAACTTAAGACTTATATCTAGTTAACTCGATCTAATGTGTCACTCAAATAATCTAGTTACTATTATATCAAATCCGTTTTATTTATAAAATAACGTAAGCGGATTTCTCCTTTCAAACGATAAAGACCGTAGACAAATCTTTAAAATCTTTTGACCTATACCGTTATGAGTATACAATCAAAGTTGATAATATAAGACACGAGAGGATTTCAGCATAAGCTTAAGATTAAAAAGATCGTAATTATACCAAATGCTTATTCAATATATTAACTTCACCGAGTAGTCATGATAGATTTAGCATCTCATGGCTACAAAGTTCATAACAAAATAGAGTGAAGAAACAAGAAACATACTATGTCTGGGTAAGAATATGGATCAAACTCTACCCGTTACAAGTATCAAATATTACTAGAACCTTTATTTACTAAATATTATGATGGTGTTCTTTGTTCATCGATCATCAACTCAAGGTGTTTGAAAGATATTTGTGTATGAAAATCTTTCGATAAGAGAATGAATGTGTGAGATATGCAAAATTGTTTGAAAATATGGTATGTGCTTAATTATACATACCTTTGACCTAATAAAACGAGCTTAGATGACCAAAAACGAACATAAAATTGCCAAATATATGTTTATTTTACTTTGTGTACTATGCAGGTATCAAATATTCACTAAATGACAAAAACGAATCCAAAACGGACAAAACCGAGCATGAAATTGGAAAGAGCGTGAAAAACCGAAGTCGAAGACATAAGCATCTTATTAGGTCAACTCGTACCCAAGTTAATAGGTCGAGTCAGCCCATTAAGCTTATTTATTAAATTAAAAGCCCATGATATAAGCCTAAATCATTTATA